>JADRCD010223648.1:0-22610 GCA_019843815.1 Montemys delectorum
GTTTGCCTTGCTTTTTCTGCATCTGTGGCTTTTCCTTTCCCTTGATAATTTTCTGAATTTAAATACTGAGCCCCCGAAAATCTCCTCATCATTTGTATTAGTTCCCCACAAAAGAGTGTTGCTCCATTTCACTGGCCCTGGGATAAAAGCTGTTCTAAGCCTGTAGCATCATCTAAGTTGGAAGCTATAGGCTTCTCCTTGGCTTTGAGTAGAGTTCCAGCGGAGACTCAGGTGCTGTTTCTGTGCAGGGGGCTCAGCCAGAGTCCTGTGCCTTACATTCGACTTCTCTCAGGCAACTTGGGCTGAAGCAATGGCTGGCTGAATGGAAGCTTAATGTTCACTCTGCCTTTCACCTTGGGTTTTTGGTAATTTTACATCACCTAGTTGGTGGAGCACCATAGCTGAAATACTTATATTTTTGTGGAGGAAACTGAATTTTCATTTGTAAGTGGCTATCAATTAGAGATTGTTCCTGGGTTAGGGATGAGGGCATGTGCCCACTTCTTCCTTTAGCTCTAGCACCCCAACTATCGCAGACCTGGGCAGTCCCTGTGCCTGCTGCACAGTATCTGTAAGTTCATATGTGTACTCATCCTGTTGATTCAGAGAGCCTTGTTTCCTTGGTATCCTCTATCACCTCTGGCTTGTAGACTCTTTCTGATTTTTCTTCTGAGGGTTCCCTGAACCCTTAGGGGAGGGATTTGATGGAGGTACCCTATTTAGAGGTGAGTGTTCCAAAGTCTCTCACTCTCTGCCTAAGGTCTGGTTGTAGTCTCTGTATTTTCCTATGTGTTCCCATCTGCAGCAGGAGGAATTGGTTCTGGTGATAACAGAGCAAGCTATAGTAGAATGCTACTATATTAGCAATCATTTATTGCTACTTTTTTTCTCCCTCTTAAAATAGTATTATTTGGTTTTCCTCTAAGTCCTTGTCTATCTAGTCTCAGGTTTTCGGTCAGCCAAACACTGTCAGCTGTATGAGTCGCAACTCGTGGAGTGGAACTTAAATCAGATATTGGCTAGGCACACCAGTAAACCCTTTACTCCAACTTCAGGCCACCACTGCACTAGTGTATCTCGCTGGTGAGACTCCACTGTAGGTCTAAGGTTTTATGTCTGGGTTGTGCCTATGCTTTTCTTTTGTAGCATGCATCCTATTCCAGAGAAAGCTCTGTGTAGGCAACAGCTCAACTTCTCCATAGCCAATGAGTCTTGCTGGGGCTATCTTTAGCAATGAGGGCTTGCTGTCCATTTGTGGAGAGCAACTATGGTATAACAGTTAGGGTTGTTTGGGGATTCCTGTGTGATCTCTTTGGCCAACAACTCAATTAAATAGAACCCATTTCAATATTGGAAGCTTCCTTTGGTGACAAGAGATATCTAGTTAGGGGTCTGTCTCCCACATCCTTTGACAATTTCATTTAGAGCACCTTCATATATATGTACATGTACACATACATATGTATGTGCATGTACCTGTATATGTACATGTACCTGTATATGTATCTCTTAGGAAGGCTTCTACTGTACTACTCCTCAGTATATGTATATGTGTATGTGTATGTGTATGTACATGTACATGTGTATGTGTATGTATATGTATATGTACATGTACCTGTATATGTGTCTCTTAGGAAGGCTTCTACTGTACTACTTCCTCAGATGGCCCTGATTTTTAGCTGTTTCTCCCTGTATTTTTTCCCTTCTCAATCCCCCTTTTCACTTGATCTTCCAGTTCCAGCCTACCCCATCCATCCATTATTATCTCTTCTATTTCCCTTTCCTAGGAAGATCTATTTCTCTCTACCCCGTGGCAGTCCTTACTCTATACCTCACCTCTGTAGTTACATGGATTGTAGCTTGGTTATTATTTACTTAACAGCTAACATCCACATATAAGCAAATTCATACTATATTTCTCTTTCTAGTTCTGGTTACCTCATTCATGTGATTTTTTTTCTAGTTCCATTTGTTTACCTATGAATTTCATGAATTTATTTTTTTTAATGGCTGAGTAATGTTCCCCTGTGTAAAGAATGCACCACATCTTCATTGTCCAATTACCTACGGAAGGACATCCAGGCAGCTTCTGATTTCTGGTTATTGTGATGAGCACAGCAACAAACATGGTTGAGCAAGTGTCTCTGTAGTAGAGTGGCGTTACCTTCGGGTGTATGCCTCAAAGTGGTATAGCTGGATTTGAGACATTCATTCCCATCTTCCTGTGGATCCACTGCACTGATTTCCATAGTGGCCGGGCCAGTTTGTACTCATACCTGTAATGGATGAGCGTTCCCCTTTCTCCACATCCTTGTCAGCATGAGCTATCACTTATTTTACTGATCAGAATGATGTAAGATGGAAACTCAAAGTTATTTTGATTTGCATTTCTCCATAGACTAAGCATGTTGACTTTCTTTAAGTGTTTTGTAGCTATTTGAGTTTCTTCTTTTGAGAACTCTGTTTAGATCTGTATTTCGTTTTTAAATCGGAATACTTGAGTTTTTGGATATCCAGTTATTTTGAGTTCTTTGTAGTTTTTGGAAATTAGCCCTCTATCAGATGAGCATTTGGTAGAAATCTTTTTTATTCTCTAGGCTGTCACTTTGTCTGAATGATGGCATCCCTTGTGTGCAGAAGCTTTTGAGTTTCATGAGGCCCCATTTATTAAGTGTTGATCTTAATGTCTGTGCTAGCAGTGTTGGGTTCAGAAAGTCTTTTCTTGTGCCAATGAGTTCAAGTCTATCACCCATTTTCTCTTCTCTCAGGTTCAGTAAAAGGTCTTTTAACTTGTAGTCTAGTATAGAAACTTTTTCTTTTATTTTCTCTCCCTTATACGTCCTACAGCTCTTTCTGTGTGGCTCGCCCCATCTCTGTCTCCATCTCTGTCTCCGTGTCTGTCTCTCTTTGTCTCTCTCTATCTGTCTCTCTCTGTGGAGTCAGTGTACCCAATCAGATCACACTCAAGGCTCAGAATATTTTAACTCCACAATTTTTGGTTTGGGCGTATTCATAGCATTCCTTGTCCCCGTGAGGCCCATGGGACATACACCAAGAATGGTTTCGTCTTAGCCCTAGTCTTTAAGAAGGTGAGAGACTGATCAAACAAGGAGAAAAATGAAAAAATTTGAGCATGTATCCAAAGGACAATGGTGGGCATGCATACTGAAACAAACACCCGTGGGTGCTACCATGAGGTTTTGAGCACACTGGCTTCAGGGCACTTTCTGCTCATGGTGTGGCAGAGGGAATGTTTTAGCTGAAGAAGGAGGGTAGTCCTGGCTTTGTTTCTAAGAACCTGAGTGGCCCAATAAGTCTTTTCATCTTTTGAAAACCCAGGTTGCATGTCGATCAATGAAATTTCTGGATAATTTGCCAGTTTTTTTTTTCCAGTCCTAAAAAAACCTAATCCTATGACTCTCATAACAGGATGCTTTATTTGATTTTGATGTATCATTTGGCAAATAATTCCATACAGATGTCTTAACTTGGGGTATTGTGGTTCTTAGAGATTTAATACATGGAATTTATCACTCTGCTAATGTCCCTTGGATTGAAATGCTTGTCTGTGTATCCACCCACCCTCACATTCATAATATATATTACATCTTTTTAATGTCCATCATGAGAAGTGCCAGCAGACCTCAATGAAATATTACTTATTGTTACATTCATCTTCACCAACTCGATCAGGCTGGATGAAGTAAATAAGAAACGACGTGCACTTCGGAAACCACATTTGCCATTTTCTCAGGCGTCCGTGCGCTGCATAAACACACAGATTGAGTCTGCTTTTGGGTTTTCTTCACCCAGAGTCAGAAAAGTTTCTAACTTGAAAATAAATGGAAAATAAAACGGACAATTTGATTCAGAAACGCAAGGCTGGGTGTTGTAGCCTCACTATTGTCTGGGATAGACAGCACAGCTGGGCTTCCTCAGTCTCTTTTGTCCCATTCCTGGTGATTGAGCAGGTGAGCTGGGGTAGGTTGGCTCTGAGGAACACAGGTTACAGGAGTTTGAATAATGGTGAGAAGGAGGGACTGAGGATCAAGCAGGCTCTGGGGACTTCTGAGGATAGAAAATCCAGGCTCCTTTGATCTCCCACTCCATAGATACTTTAGAACATTTCACTTTTTTCCCTTTTCTTTCTGTCCTTTTTTTTCCCCCTGCCAGCTGTCTGGACAGCTCATCTTACTTCTCTATAAAGACACTACAATCTCTTTTGGAAGTCTCATTTTAGCTTGAATGTTTCCAGATTTAAATAGTAAATTCACACCCGAAAGGATTCTGCCTTGACATTTTTTGCACATGAAGAATAGTGACGTCAACAGGCAGGGGCTAGGGGACAGGACATGGGTGTCTAATCAGGGAAGAAGCAGTACTTAAAAGTTTGTATTGGACACGCGCCTAGGACATGAGTTGCCATTTATAAAATGACATGGGCTTTTAGAGAGATTTTGTTTTGCTTTGATTGGTAATACACACACACACACACACACACACACACACACACACACTCACACTGGACATTTTATTTAATTTAGAATGCCTTAGCCACTCTATAGGCCATTTTGTGATACTTTCTAAAATATAAGTACAGCGATTTATATTTCATTCTTTCTTGTAACATGCCTAAAAGAAGGCTTTATATTGTTAAATACAGAGACATTTGCTGTGAAAAAAATTTTTTTACAATAGTTTTAGTTTAAGAAGTAACATCTGAGTGCTAGAACACATTTAAATGGGTTTCGATAATTGCAGGCGTATGGTCCTAATATTAGAGGAAACTCTAACCATGATCTATAGTCTTTTATTTTATTTTTTATCAAGGGTCATGGTAAGACATAGTGGAATCCTAATCATCTCTCTCATATCCTCACACTCAACCTCAAAGTCCATATTTATGGTTTTATGTGTAATGAGGTGATTTATCATGGTGTGTCAACCATAGAGAGTTCAGCATAAATGAATTTGGTTTCTTTTTTTAAAAGGTATTTGTATCTATACATACTTTTATAATAATCTGACATTGCCCTTAATGGCGAACACACATTATTATGTGATTTGCATATGAAGGAACCCTGCATTACTCTTACTTGACTGACTGTCAGCTTCGGCCACTGCACTGGGTAGTCCCCAGGTCAGTCATTGTTCCCATGATGCGGCTCATTTTTCAAGGGTTAATAACATAGACCTTAACATTCACTTTGGGTTGGAACTTGGCAGCCACTATGTGCACACAGCCTTAAAGAACTGAATTTAAACAAGAATGCTTTAAATTGATTTACCCTTTTCAAATCAGAGTACGCCAAAATAATAGTATCTTATGTCACTTCTAATGCTTTGCACTTATTTAATGTGCAAAGCAGTTATTCCCAGGTGGTGGTTTGGAGGGGGGCAATGATGGTCCAAGTTAAAGAGAGTTTGGTTTCCACTGGGAATCCTAAAAGGAATTTGCCAACTTTGACTCTCTCTCATACCCTTGCAATTTTCAAAGAAGTGTTATAGGCCTTCCCTTTAGTAGAAGAGGACATGTGTCTACTGTTTGAAAAGAAGCTCAAAGGTGCTGGAATTTGTGCTTAAATGTACAGTGTCCAGATCTCAGGAAGGTCTCCTTTTAGCTCAGCATCCTTTAGTGCGAGTTGAACCGGGTTAATGTGTGGGGTAGAGTTAATTACTCATGGTCTTCAGGGTTTGGGTTCTACTAGCTGCACATAAAAAAGAAAGGCTGGTGTGTGTCCCCCTATAGCACACAGTTTTGCTACCCCGTTCAAATTTGCATTCCCATTTTCTATTCATTTGTAAAAATATGAACCTTTCATTCTCTTTTCTGAGTCAACAGAAGTTAGAGCTCCACACTCATTCTTCTTGCTTTAAAATTATGTTGGATGTCAGCAAATCTGTATACAGATTTAATATACAGCTACACTCGAAAGAAAAAAGATGCCACTGGGCTATTCCTATACTGAAGAATCTTCATGAGGAGAGATGAGCTGGACTAATGAGGACATCACCCTGTCAGATCCAAACTTTGATCAACTTTTCTATGAGTGGAATACAGACAGAGTCTAGAGGACAACCTTAGCTATCTTCCTGATGTGTTGTTCACTCTTTTTGACATGAGAGTCTTTCATTGGCTTAGAAATCTCCAGGTGGGCTCTCCCAGTAAGTCTCAGCGATCAGCTGGTCTCCAGCTCCCCTCTCCCCTCCCTGGTGCTGGGATTGCAAATAGGGCCATGGGTTTTTAAACCATGAATTGCAAGAATTGAAGTTAGGTCATTGTGCTTGGAGGGCAAGCACTTCATAGACTGCACTTTCTCTCTAGCCCTTGTCTTGTAGTTATCTGGGGGAGAAAAGTTATTGTAAGGTCCCGAGGGGAATGGTAAAGTCAATGGTGGAGGTAGAGCATCTATCTACTGTTACATGAAAGAGTCACAAGGAAATGAGAGGAAGAGCATTGTGAAGGCGAAGACGCTTCAGTGAAGAGTGGGTGGAGAAGAAGGGACTTATCCTAAGGAGAGAAGAGGGAACCAGAGTGGACTGAGGAGAATCAGACCGTGGTGAAGTTGAAGCCAAAAGGCAGTGACCTTCAGACCGGTGACCACGGAAGCAAGGACAGTTTAGTAGAAAGGAGGATTTCAAAGGCATTCAATTGACATGGGTGGTCATGAATGAATGCCACCCTTGTGAAAAGTTTAACTAGAGACCTGATGTCTGAAGGGGAGTTAGGGTCGTAATGGGGATTCAGCTACAGGCTCAGAGGAGATTTTATTCAAGCAATGGGAGTGGCTGGAAATGTCTGTAAGATGAAAAAGAGGCAACGGGGAGGGGAACGAGAGTTGACAGTTAAATGAGGTCCCAGAAGGACTCCGTTCTTAAAGCAAACAGAAAAATCTCCGTATATTCTGTGTGTGGTCTAAGACAGCCTCGTAGGTGGGGGTCAGTATAGGCAGGGGTGGGTACAGGCAGGGGTGGGTACAGTGAGGTGGAAAGATAGAGAAAAAGATCAGTTTGGTTCAGTTTTCTCAGAAGAAGCAAAGACTGAGCCCTGTGTAAGGAGGGTAGGCAGGGTTGAGCCTGTGTAAATGCTAGAGGTTGCTCACTGCCTGTAATTCCAGCAGCATGAGAGGATCCTCATTGGAGGTAGATACATTGTCAAGGCCACAGAGAAGAGACACTCAGAAACCAGGAACAGGTAGGGTGTATGATTTTCATTTCAATGCTGAGCTGTTTATAATTAAGCTTGTGTCTTAAGGCACTTTAGTTTTGTGTGTGTGTGTGTGTGTGTGTGTGTGTGTGTGTGTGTGTGTGTACATATTCCATTTTCTTTTTCGGGCTTATTCCAAAGGCAGCTTTGAGGTGAGCATCTGCAAGAAGACCCCACACAAGATAGTGGCATTGGGATTGTACACCACAGTGTTACTCGAAACCCTAGTTCACCCTTAGTTTGGTTTTACAACTCATGCTGTAGTCTATTACCAAGCACATACATTTTGTTTTTAGCTAAAGTAAATTCCATTTTAAGGGATTCATTTTTTTTTTTTTTTGGAATATTTTGGGTCACCCCAGAACAAAAGTCACTGCTGTGACATGTATTTCCGGTCAGAAAATACATTCAAGCACGGACATCCAAAGCGAGTGGGGTTTGCAGCATCTTACACTTGGAATCCACCGGTGTGCTGCCTGTCACACGGTCAGCCTCTGTATTAACTTCCAAAGATAGAGAGGTCATTTTCCAGAAAATAAAAGCTTATCAGATTCCGCACCTCCAGCTCCAGTGGAAGGCCAAAATGGCTTCAGGCTTGACACCCTAGCAGAAATCTTTTAGTGTATAAATGGAACTCTTGGATTCTCCGTCAGCTCCCCCACCTTCTAGCTTGACCTGGGAGGAACTGTCAAAACGGCTGTGGAGGAGTTGCAAGGCAGCAACAGCTCTTTTAGCAGCAGAGAATAGAAAGATCTCAAAGTGAAGCTATTGTCAGGAGACTTGCTTTGCCCTGGCTCTCTTCCAGGAGTGAGGGAGTTTGGATTCAGCCTGGGTTGAGTAGCATTTAATGTCTAAAGTGGAGACGGGAACCAAATTGCTAACCTTATGAAGTTTAACCAGAAAAAAAAAAAAAAAAAAAGCAATGGTAGTGAGTTAAAAAATGTTAGCTAAGAATGTCTGGTTCATGACAATTGTAATGATACATATTCTCAGATTTCCTGCATTTAGAACATCTTTTAAAAATTTTGTCTGGAGAATAACGTTCAGATTTTTTATGTGTGGCTGTCTGGAGATGGAGTTCTGAGCTATTTTATTATGAACATTTTGCAGATACCCACATCACTTTTATATATTTATTTGATTTGATTTGAAATTGTTTACAAATAGTTTCCCTCTAGATTTTGGTTGGCATGAGACTTATCTCTACTACTCTTACAAATGGGGTGACCAAAGCATATTGATGATCTATTGCACAAAGACTAACCCAGAGCAGATGAGTGGCTGTCATATAAACATTTATGAGCTAGTGCAATGACTGCCCTCATTTGAAAGCAACCAGTATCAACTTGGCCCATGCCACAGTGGGTGTGAAAATTGCAAGGTAAAATAAAACAGATGAGACCATTTAAGTTTGAAATGGAAGAACAGATCACCGGCAACAGCTATTTACTTTCACAGTCACTAAAATAGGGTGTTTTGTTGTGAAAACTATCAATACAGGGTGATGGATACCCCGCTTAAAGTGCCAATATGATGCCATTCTGAACTGCAAAACGATTTCATTACAAGTGTATGGGGAACCCTTAGACATGACATTACGATGAGACTATAATGTAAGATAACAATGGAAAAACAATTTCAGGGTAAGTATAAGGAGACTATAACCATGCAGCTAGAAGGCCACTGGAATGTGAGATTATAATAGCTCAACATTAAAACACAGAGAAAGACGTGGTCAATTGTGTTCCTTTCTCTTAAACTGAGAAATAATCTAGACACCATTTATGCTCAATGAATAGTAAAGCCGTAGACTGCGTTTAGAAAGGATGAAGCTCAGCCCCGGCATCTCCAGTTCTTATTCCCATTCTGAGGCACTCCTTCTCCATTTCCTGGGGTTGGGTTGGAGACAGTTTTTATCTAACCTTATCGTTTTCCTTCAAGCATACCACTTTTGAGACTTGGCTGCAAGTTCTGAAACCTCTTCTTCCACCTATCCCTGTGACATGGACACACTAGCCACATATGGGGTCTAATTGAAGATCAGCTAGTACAGCTGTCTGCTGTTCTCTGTACCTCTTAAATCCCCAGTTGTCACTGGATTTCAGTCAAAATCTCAGAATTAGAAATTTGTTTCCTTGAGTCTAAATGGAGATTTCAGTTTCAAGAACACTTAGAAAATTAAACTTGAATACAAACGTAAGTTAATAACAAGCTATTTACCTTTAGACAGCCCTGAGTTCATAATCTATCTCCTCTATTCACTTGTGGGTGAACCTGGACATATCCTTCCTATCACCTTTAACATGAGGTCATTAACAGCAATTAGTTCTTAAGGTTAATTGTCACAGGGTCTAGGCCCTGTGAGCAGTTGATAATTATTTTCTCTTTATAGACATACAGAGGGGAAACCTGTGAGAGTCCCTAAGTTTTGATCCCTGGTACCATGCAAAACCAAAAGCCCATGACACAAACAAAACAACAGCAGAAAGAATGGAGAGTACAGGTAGGGAGAGAGAGAATGGGGTGTAATAAGTGACAGTTATACAAACATTTCTTCTCAATCTCAGGCTTTCTTCTGAGCCACTCTGGTTCAGTCTAATGAGACAGTTCCTGTCTTGATCATCTAAGGAATGCTTGCTCGAGCCTTCTTATCTGCTGATGTCATTCTCTACTCTCAAGTTATTGTGTTGCTCATAGTCACTGGCTCACTTTGTCTTGTTCTTTCTGTGGTATCGGAACATTCTGTCCCTGCATGGTGACTCTTACTGTGGCCTCAGTGATCATCGGGTCCTGGGCCTCCTGCCTCCAAGCTTCTAGTCTGCATGATGAAACCATAAATAATCTCTTGGATCATACAGTGACTATTGCTTTTTTTTCCCCTAACAGCTGAGGTTATACAACAGCATGCAAACATAAGTGTTGTCAGAACTCCAATCAAGTTTTAAATTTATTCATCTATGCCATATTTAAAGGACCAATCTACTGAGATAAAACACAATTCTGTGAGTATAGAATAATAGCTTGTCTCCCTAGATACTGTCTCCTGCTAAGGGTCTTGATTTTAACTATAGTTAAAATCCAAAGCCCTAAGAGCATCACAAAACATCCACATGAAGGGGTTACTTGGCTGTTAAGAACACATTCTTGTATCACTCAGGTTTAATGGACCCATTCACTATCCTGTGGGATAATTTCCTTAAAAGTCCATCTACAGAGATGAATCAGCCGGGGCCATGAACTCCTTGGAGCAGGATCCATGGTGAACATACTTTGTGCTAGCTTTTAGCAGTGCCAAGCATTGAAGTTGATGCACAAATTATTTGAGGAATGGATTTTAATGTAGACTACAAACCTGTCCAAAGCACTTAAGGCAGTGTGATCTGAGAATGTATGGAATTTAGGGCTGCAGGGTGATTTGGGCACGTAGTCTACAATGACCATCCACTGTGTAGAAGACGTGGCAAAGAACATTAAAGACCCATCGGGAGTTTAGCCATAAAGCAAACCATACTACAACCCACAGACCCAACGAAGCTAAGAAACAAGGAGGGCTCAAGGGGGAAACGTGGATCTCATCAAGAAGGGGAAACAGAATAGACATTGTATTTAAATGAAGGTAGGTGACTGGATGGGACTAGGGGGCAGAGATGGGAACAGGAGGGACCATGTAGGGAGAGGACAAAGGGAGACAATGCTGGGAGAGACAACTGGATTCCAGAGGCATCTCTAGGATGATCTAGAAACCTAGGGAATGGAAACTCCCAGGAATCTTTGAAGATGACCCTAGATGATTCCTAGCATTGGAGGATATGGAGTATGAACTGACCTATCCTTTTCTGAATAGAAATGGAGGAAGAATAGATGGGGGGGGGTAGGTAGGAAGAAGGGGCTGGAAAGAGAGGAGGGAGGGGATATTGTGGTAGGGATATAAAACAAATAAATGAATGGATGAGTGAATAAAAGACCCACCAGGAAGGGTTTGGGGAACAAATACATTTTTAAAAATATGTGTACAGTATGTTAACTTCATAGACTTTACTTAATTCATTTAATCTTTAAAACAACCTCATGAATAAATATTGTCCTCAATATTTTAAAAACACAGACTAGGAGAAGTTCAGAGAGTTTTCTGATGTGACCTAGATGGGAGTGTTCAATGTGGGCCTTGGACATCACCACGTGCTCATGGTCCTTTCCTTGTCTCCTCTCTCACACAGCTTCCACATGCGAAAGGATGCAACGCAGATCTCTTAGTTACTTACCTCACTTCTGTAATAAAATGCCTGAGAGAAGCAAGTTAAAGAAGGAAATATTTATTTTGGTTTAAGGTTTGAGGAGATACAGTCTTTACAGTGGGGAAGGCAGGGATGTGAGGCCACATTGTGTCTTTAGCCAAGAACCAGATAATTCTACTGGCTTTCTCCTTTTTCCTTTTTATTCACGACTGGACTCCAGCTGTGGAGGGCAATGCACACATTTAGGGTGGGGTTCTTTCTTCCTCTGTTAAGGTTTTCTGGAAATGTCCTGACAGACACACTCAGATGTATATATGTCCTTGGTGTTTCTAAAGTAAAACAAATTGACAACGAAGATTAGCTCTCAAACTACTAAAGGCGGAGGGATGAAAGAAATAGAGGTTAGCAAAGCAGCCTATGATGTAATGGGAGTGTTGTCTGTAGTCAGAAGGCATCGTGCCTCTGAAGACTTAGACAAGTAGAACATCAGAAATCCCCACTCTCTGTGGCTCTGGGAACTAGAAGCTAGCAGTATTGGACTCCACATGAGAAGAATGAGAAGAGCAGTAGGGTTTGAAGGAGGATAAGATAATTTCTGTCTGGCTTTCATCTTCATTTGGTGCATATATCTCCTCCTTCTCCATCTGCTCTTTGGGGATGCTATTTTCTCCAACTGGCATGCCTCTCTGTCCACACAGCAGTATTGTCTAATGGAAAAAACCCATCCCTGGACTTGTTGCTATTTCCCAGATCACTCTAGCTTCATTTATCTTCTAGCCTGGATGACCCCTGTTCTCTCTCCACTGAGTGTTAACAGCCTACTTACTCTTCAGACCATGTCAGATCCATTCTCTGGGAACTTTTCATTCAGAATTAATCCTGCTTCCTGGCCTTTCTCTCTGTACATTGGTTATGTGTCCGATCGATGTTTGGTACCCACTGTCTACTATGGTGTAATATGTCAAAAGTGGGTTATACTCTTTTTCTTTGGGATTTGGACAGTTCTGGGCACATCTATTTTATTACTGGGTTAGAACTGATAGGAGTGCACTTACTAGAGAGATAGATCTCTGAGCAATATTAGCGAGAGGCCTGTTTGGGAGCATGGAGAGACTTTCAGTAAGAGAGAACACAAAACAAGGCTACAGTCAAGTAGTAGAACGGTGGTGTCCCCTTGAAGTCCAGACTTCCTTCTTCCCCCATGAAATTGTGTCTGAGGCAGAACACGGTATGAGTTGGAAGAAGCTACAATGAAAACATCTGAGAAATGTTATCATCTAGAATCTCTGAAAGATTTTGGGGACTAGAAGGTAGCTTTCATGGAGCCTTGATCTATTCAAAAATGTCTCAATGTGTTTTTTTTTTAAATTAATTATTGTTACTGTTTTTTTAAAAATAATTTCACATATGTAAGTCTGGCATATTGACTACTCTCACCTCCTACCTTCCTGCTACAGCTGTCTTTTGATCTCTGTGAGTTAATGGTTTTATGTAGTCTAGGCTAGATTGGATCTTGATATGTGACCAAGGGTGAACTTGAACTCCTGATCCTTCTACTTCAACCTCTCAAATGGTAGAATTACAGGTGTGCTCTGCTGGGAAACACCTTTTTAACCTTAAAAAGTTTCTTATAAAATACTTGGTGCTATTGCATGTCCATTAATTTCAAGGTATCCTATAACATAAGTGACTACAAGTTCATTAACTCTTTTAACAAATTTATGTTTATTTCATATAATAGTCTGTGTGTATTTGAAGGAAGTGCATTCCATATGGACAATGTGCAAATGGAGTTGCAGCCTTCTTGCCATGGAGTCTTCTGCTCTCCTAGAAACCCTTGGGTTTCTTTGGGTGTGGTAGTGCTATGCTGAAGCCTGTGGCAGCTAAAACCAGACATGCTCACCACAGTCCAGTACTCTGGGGGGTATTGAACCATAAGAAAACCATACTCAAGAGGTGAGTACAGAGACTTGTAGCCAAGCAGAAACAAGTGACAGGTGTAGGCCCATTCCTAAACAAGTCACTTATACCAACTCCTTAAAAGCTTGTGGAAAGAGGGGGTGAGATGTACATCAGAGCCAAAAGATGGAGTAGAGGGCAAAACAGATAATTCCTTAAGCTTGATATAGTTATTGCAATCACTGACTTCCATCATCTGTAAATACCTGGGCCCACATAAGACCATCTGTACTAAGAAAGGAAGAGGGACTCATGGGTCCTATATCATAGCTCTGAATCATTGGCTATCAATAATTTCTGAGAGGAAAAATTGCTGTTGGGTGCCCTCTACTGAACCTACCTGGCTCCGTAGGACAGCTTTAAACCTACAGTGACACAGATAGCTCTGGCTGATCTTGGTGGCTCATGAAACAAAAAATCAATAAAAATGAGTGTTTGAAAGAGATTAATGTGGAGCAAAGGGATGGTAGACTATGGGAGAAGGTGGGGATGAGAATGACATGTGTACTGTATATATGTGTAAAATTACTTAAGAACAAAAATAAATAAATAAATAAATAAATAAACAAGCAAATAAAATAAAAGGAAATAAAATAAAAGGCCTCAAAATATTAGTGGTGGCTGAATGACATCTGGCAATGGTAACAATTTCTATGCTACCATATGGGGGCAGCTCCATATGGACTGGTTCTTTGCTATTCAATATACAAATACTGGTGTCCAGCATTCATTGAGTTGGTACTGAATGAATGAATAAATTTGAGACTGGCAAATGTCAGTCCCTTCTTGCCACTGCCTTCTGATCCATTGTGTGGTTTCATAAGTGTAGAACAGTTTTCTTGAAAATAAAGAAAATGGTTTACCACTTGTCATTCAGTCAGTACATAAATAAAATAGTTTTTTTTTTTCAGTAGACTACTTTGTAACTTAGCCCCTTCCATGGCCTTTGAACTTGTTCCCACTCAGCAGTCAGTTGAGGCAGGAATTGTGATTTAATTTTGTTCACTTCACTGGTGGCTGTCACAACAAACTCTGATGTTTTAGCTGCAAGAAAAAGATGACCTGCACTGTTTCCTTTCTTAGTTTTAAAATGTGGTTTGTAGAGAGTTCTGATTGGAAAGAAAAATATCACACCACTGAAAAATTCTCACTGTTAGTTTCATCAGTTTGAGACAATCTAGAAGCACCAGGAAAGGGCGTCGCAATGGGGGTTGTATAGATTGGGTTGCTCTGTGGACCTGTTTGTCAGGTATTCTCTTGATAATGTTAATTGAAGTGGGGCCATTCACCTATGGTGGGATCATTCTCTAGCCAGGAAGGGGGTTTTGATTTGTCTGATAGTGGATAGAGAGAGTTGAGTATAGATAGCATGCGTGCATTTATTGCTCTCTGCTTTTGCGTGTAGATGTAATGTGACTGCTGCTTCAAGTTCCTGCACTCTTGACTTCCTTAAAGTGATGGGCTACAACCTGAAATTGTGAGTCAAATAAATTCTCCTTTAAGTTGCTTTTGTTAGGCTTTCTTATCACAGCAGGAGGAAATGATACTAAGACTGAATACTATGAGGAGGTATCAGCTTTGGCTATAGAATGAAACTGATCTCTTAGTATACTTCTGTAGGTAGGCCAGATATTTCACTCTGAACTCTATGAAGTATGGTCAGTATTGGCTGTTCCCCCTTCCCAAATCCTTTCTTTTCTTCTTCTTCTTCTTCTTCTTCTTCTTCTTCTTCTTCTTCTTCTTCTTCTCACTAGGACTGTTGATTCAGGCAGTCAACAGGCAGGCCCTAATTGATAGGCAATTGATAAGCATTCAGTGTGCACACATGCTGTTGAAGCAATAATGGGAGAGACAATAAGAAGTAGAATCATGAAACTCAAAGAGAACCTCAAATGGTTCAAGATGAAAGGGAGCTCAGAGAGTATCGTAGTCGTGTTTGCTCATCCCACGTATCTAGCCCAAAGCATGAGGGACCTAGTACATCAAAAGTCTTGTTAGTGCCAGATGTACAACGTCAGAGAGTTTTCTGCCTCATCATCTCTCCTTGCTGTGGCCTTCATATTTTAAGTCCAATGCCACCTTTTCTACTGTCCGATGACTGAAAGACTCTCTATGAAGATGTTGTCTATTGGTTCCCTTAGACCCATGACCTATTCCAGGAAGCTGACTTTTGAATCAGAAGGTTCCATTGCTCTCTGTCTTCTGGTTGCTTGGATTTAATCAATAGGAGACTTTGACAGGGTACTAGAAGACAGGAAGAGCAGGACATCAATGCAATTACTAGTCTGTATGCATGGACTGCAAGTCATTTGTGGCTATTTGCTCCACAAATCCTATTTGATGTAACCGGCAGTTAACATCGAAGGCTACAGTGCTAAAATGGGCATGGTGGAGTGTAATGATCTCCAGCTTCCCCCTCATCTTGAACTTTCTGAGACTCTCTTTGAGTTTCTCCTGGTTTCCCTCCCATGAGTCTTCAAAGGAGAGCCTTTCCTTCAGCTATGATTTTTCCCTTTGGGCTTTGATAACTGCAGTTCTACTCTTTCCATTCATCCTTAGGAGTAGTAATGGCACATCAGTTTGCTAGCTCTAGGCTCACTTTCTCTTATTTGCTTTTCTTGATGTTGTATACACCTTTGAAACAGTCTCCTTATCATATTATCTTTATCCCACTCAATATAACATTTTTCCCTTAGTAAATATGATTCATTTAATCCATTCTTTTTTATAATTGGAAATAGATTTTTTTTCATGTAATACATTCTGATTATGGTTTCCCCTTCTCCAACTTCTAGATCCTCTCCATCTCTGAATCTCCACAAATCCACAGTCTTTTCTCTCTCTCACTCATTAGAAACCAGACATTTAAAAATTAAAATAAGATAAAATAAACATAAACACTAATAGGACAAAAATCCAAATAAACAAACAAACCCCCAACCCCCTCCAGAAAAAAATGACAGAAAAAGTACAAGAAACACATACCATACAGATGCAGACAGACAGACAGAAAGACATACACACACACACACACACACACACACACACACACACTCAATAGTTTTTAATTCTTATTATGGTTCCCCCCCCCACACTCTCCCAGACCCTCTCTACCTTCTCTCCCACCTGTCCCACAGAGTTCCCTTAAACCCCGAGGTAAGGAATTTGACAGAGACATTCCATTGAGGGGGTTCCGCGGTTCCTCACTCTCTGCACACTGTCCAGTTGTGGGTCTCTGTACTTGTTTCCACTGAAGGAGAACGTTTCTCTGATAAAGGCTGAGTAAGTAAGACACTGACCACTGAATGCAGCACAGTGTCACTAACAGTTATTGTATAGCCATCTTTCTTTGGTAGAATAGTGGTATTTAGTTTTCCTCTAGGTCCATGACCTATCTAGTCTCAAGTTCTTGGGTACTGGAGCAGTGTCAGGTATCAGTTCCCTCTCATGGAGTGGATTTTAAATCCAGTTAGATAGTGATTGGTTACTCCAACAACTTTTGTGCCATTGTTGCATGAGTGTATCTTGCAGGCAGGTCACCATCATAGATCGAAGGGTTTGTAGCTTCTGACTCATTTTTTTTTGTCACCCTATTTTTTTAATCATAGCAAAAGTTTCAAGCCATACTCAACTTAAAAATTCCACTTATTTATGTATTACCTTGCTTTCTCAAACAGGTGTTTCTCTTGATTACTGCAGTGTCTGACTCTTAGTAGGTACTCAATAACTTTGTTGAGGGAATAGATAAACTTCCCTCAATAACTTCGAGGACAATAAACTTCTAATTCTAAATTATTTCTGAGATCTGTATGTAGAATGCTACATTACAATGATGAGAGAAACTGAAAAAGATACATGTAATAGAAAAATAGTCCATGCTCATGGATGCACAAAGTAATATTGTTAAAATTTTCATAGTTCCAAGAGCAATATTTAGATTTGACATACTTCATAAAAAACAATAGCATTCTATACAGAAATAAAAATATTAAAATTGGTATGGAATCATGAAAGAACACAAATAGCAAGAGCATTTCTAAGAAAGAAAAAGACAGAGGCATCATATCTTATGTTTTAAGATTATCATACAAGCTTTGTAGTAATCAAAATTGTATGGTACTTCCATAAAACAGACCTATGAACCAGGAGAAGAGAGCCTAGTAAACAGAGTCCATAAATCAATCCAGGTATATATATAGTCAACAAAATTTTGACAAGGGGACTAGGGAAATAATAGTGAAAAGAAACGTCTTCAGTAAATGGGGCTGGAAAACTAGTTGCCTAAATAAAAATAATAAAAAGTAAAAGGAAACAAAATATAAAAGAAAAAACTGGACTTTTATTTTGTACCTGGCATAAAAAATAACTCAAAACATCCTGTTTCCCCGAATTCTCTAATACCTTTAACAGGAAGAGATGTTGGATTTTATCAAAGGCTTTTACTATATCTAATGAGATAATCATGTGATCTTTTTTTCTTCTTTCAGTTGGTTTATATGGTGGATTACATTGCTGTCCAGCAAGGTCATCTGCTACATATGTATTTGGAGCCATGAATCTCTCGAGGTATACTCCCTGGTTGGTGGTCTAGTCTCTGGGAGAACTGAGTAGTCAGACCAGCCTATGTTGTTCTTCTAGTGGGGTTGCAGTGGGGTCCCCCTCTGATCCTCCATTCCTTCCACCAGCTCCCCCACCAGGTTCCCTGAGTTCAGCCTGATGGTTGGTTCCAAGCATCAGCCTCTGTATTGGTCAGTTGCTGCCTGAACCTCCCAAGGAATCCTACACTAGGTGTCTGTCAGCAAGTACCCCTTGACCATGGCAACAGTGTTGGGGTTGGTATCTACAGACATGATGGATTCCCAGGTGGGGCAGTCCCAGGTTGGTCCTTCCTTCAGTCTCTGTTCCATTTTTTTTTTGTTTTTGTTTTGTTTTGTTTTGTTTTTTTGTTTTTGTTTTTTTGTTTTTGTTTTTTCGAGACAAGGTTTCTCTGTGTAGCCCTGGCTGTCCTGGAACTCACTCTGTAGATCAGGCTGGCCTCAAACTCAGAAATCTGCCTGCCTCTGCTTCCCAAGTGCTGGGATTAAAGGCATGCGCCACCACTGCCTGGCCTCTGATCCATTTTTTTGTCCCAGTTCTTCCTTTGGACAGGAACATTTATGGTTAAAAACTTTGAGATGAGTGCGTGGCCCCATCCCTTGACCAGGGACCATGCCTATCTACTGGAGGTGGTCTCAAAAGGTTCTTTCTCGCACTTCCCTACGCATTTTGGCTAAAGTCATCCCCTTTGGGTCATGGGAGCTTCACATTTCCCTGGTGTCTGGGACCCTCCAGTGGCTATCCTTAGTTACTCATCCCCCTGCTACATATTTTTGTTTGATTTCCTGGCCATCTGTACCTCTCTCACACCTCCTCCAGTTCCTGATATTCCTCCCCTTATTTCCTCTCACTCCTCTCTCTCCCCCAGGTTCCTTTCCCTCTCTACCCCTCACTATTGTCCTGATCCCCCCCTCAATGCAGGACTGAATTATTCATTGATGAATTTTTATATATTGAACCAACCCTGCATTCCTGGGATGAAGCCCATTTGATCTTTTGTTGGATCATGTCTTTGATATATTTCTGGATTCAGTTTGAGAGTATTTTATTGAGTATTTTTGCATCAATGTTTATAAGAGAAATTGGTTTGAAATTTTCTTTCTTTGTTGAGTCTTTGTGTGGTTTATGTATCAGGGTGACTGATGCCTCATAGAATGAGTTTGGTAGTGTTCCTTCTGTTTCTATTTTGTGGACTAATTTGAGTAGTATTGGCATTAGCTCTTCTGTGAAAGTCTGGTAGAGTTCTGCACTAAAACCATCTGGCCCTGGACTATTTTTTTGTTGAGAGACTTTTAATTACTCCTTTTATTTCTTTAGAGGTTATGGGGAAGTTTAAATAGTTTACCAGATCTTGATTTAATTTTGGTAAGTGGTATCGGTCTAGAAAAATCATCTATTTGGTTGAGATTTTCCAATTTTATGGAGTACAGGCTTTTGAAGTAGGACCTAATCATTCTTTTTCCTCAGTGTCAGTTGTTATGTCTCCCTTTTCCTTAATGATTTTGCGTATTTGGATACTATCTCTCTGTCTCTTGTTTGTTTGGCTAAAGGTTTGTCTGTCTGTCTGTCTGTCTGTCTCTCTCTCTCTCTCTCTCTCTATATATATATATATATATATATATATATATATATATATATATGGATTTATTTATTTATTATATGTAATTACACTGTAGCTTCTTCAGACTCTCCAGAAGAGGGAGTCAGACCTCATTATGGATAGTTGTGAACTACCATGTGGTTGGTTGCTGGGATTTGAACTCAGAACCTTCAGAAGAGCAGTTGGTGCTCTTAACCACTGAGCCATCTCTCCAGCTCAAGGTTTGTCTATCTTATTGATTTTCTCAAAGAATATCTCTTGGTTTTGTTTATATTAATTTCTTTGTTTCTAATTGGTTGATTTCAGCCCTGATTTTGATTATTTCCTGCCTTCTACTTTTCTTTGGTGTGCTTGCTTGCTTCTTTTTTTTCTAGAGCTTTCAGGTGTACTTTTAAATTGCTGATATCAGAACTTTCTAATTTTTTTATGGGGGCACTTTGTGTTGTGGACTTTCCTCTTAACACTGCTTTTATTGTGTCCCACAAGTTTGGGTATGTTGTGTCTTCCTTTTCATTGACTTCTAGAAAGTCTTTAACTGCTTTCTTTATTTCTTCCCTGACACAGAGATCATTGAGTAGAGCGTTGTTTAACTTCCATGAGTGTGTAGGCTTTCAGGTGCCCAAGAATCAATGGGGGTGACCTTAGCTGTTACTCACTACATTGACGATATGGAACCTGAAGAGGTTACCTCCTGTAGCCAGACAGGAACCACAGTGGAGTGATAGAGACACCAACCCACCCACAAAGGTTTCCACCTAAAATTTATCCTGTCTATAAGAAATGCAGGCACAGGGGATGGAGCAGGGACTGAGGGAATGCCCAACTTACAACTTGTACCAACTTGAGGCCAAGCTCCAACACTATTAGTGATACTCTGTTATGCTTGTAGACAGGAGCAAGTTGTCCTCTGAGAGGCTCCACCCAGCAGCTGACTCAGGTAAATACAGATACCCACAGCCAGTAGATGGAGCTTGGAGACTCTTATGGATGAATAGGAGGAAGGATTGCATGCCCAGAAGGGGATAAGAACTCCACAGGAAGACCAACAGAGTCAAGTAACCTGGACCCTTGGGGCTCTCAGAGTCTGAACCTCCAACCAAAGAACATACATGTGCTGGACCTAGGCTTCCCTGCTCATATGTAGCAGATGTGCAGCTTGGTCTTCATGTGGGTCCTGAACAACTGGAGTAGGGGCTATCCTAAATGCTGTTGCTTGTATGTGGGGTATATCCTACTAGCTGGGCTACCTTGTCTGACCTCAGTGGGAAAGGAAGTGCCTAGCCTCACAGAGAAGGAAGGGGATACCCAGGGGCCCCCCCACCTACTCAGAGGAGAAGGGTTGAGGGGGTAGAGGAAAGGACTGTGGAACGGTATGACTGGGAGGGGGCAGTGAGTGAAATGTAAAGTTGAATAATTAAAAAAATAAAATTAAATAAAAAAAATAACTCAAAGTGGATAAAATACCCAACTATAAAGCAAGAAAGAATTAGACAATGATTAAAAAAAAAAGCACAAATGAAAAGCATCTTGACATGGCTCTTGGTGATGATTATTTTTAGATATAATACCAAAAGCAAAAATAAAGAAATGGGACCATACTATGTCAAAAGCTTATGTTCAGTTAAGGAAACAACATACTATAGTACCCTGGGACACACATTCATTATCTGTATAGTTGATCTGGAATCAACATCCTAACTGTAAAAGAATTGAGTCAATCATAGATAAGCAAATGACCTGATTAAAAATGGTCAAGAGATCTGGAGAAACATTTCTTTAAAAATTTACAAATGGCCAAAACACACAATGATGCTCATTATCATTAGTTTCCAGAGAAATAGAAACAAAACTACTGCAAAAGAACACATTTCACCAGCTAAATGACTCACTGCCTGAGAGCACATGGTGGCAAGCCTGAAGAGCCATGGCTGTTCCTGGTACCTGATGTGGAAGGAAAGAACTAACTCCAACGAGTTGTCTTCTAATCTCTACACTGTGCTTGGCACAGACTTATGTCCTCACATAAATAAATAAACAAGTAAATAAAAATAACAAGTTAACAATGTGTACTTAGTATGTTTATTATAAAAATGATGTTTTGGGAATTCATGCTAAATGACTAGATGAGAGCTATTCTTTCCACAAAAGTAAAGCTGATCATAATTTTGATGATAGATGTTAATTTACTTTATTATTATAATCTAGGAGGCTTATATCACACACACACACACACACGTACCACTCTATGTCTTAAATAAACACAACTGAATTTATTGTGGCAAACAGTGAAAAGTCTTGGACTGGGAGTGTCCCTCAGTGGTTGAGTACTTTCCTTGTACTTGCAAAACCTTGTGTTTGAGAACATCTGTCCACAATGGGAGTAATCTCATTGAACTTTTAGGAACAATTCTATGTAAAGGGAAATTATAATCTATCCCAGTTCTTGTATGAGCTGCATAAGGCTTGTATCCAGTCCCTACTATTTAATCTATTGTTTCTAGAGCAGAATATGCTTTAGATCAGTCTCCTAGGTAGGGTATAGTTTCATGATGGCAGGAACTGGTGTGTTTTGTTCATGGTTGTGTACCTAAAGCTTTGCTCGCTCCAGATTAGCGTGTATGCTCAGTGCTCTAAACACAGTCACACACTGGTGGCTTGGAGACACACGCACTCAGGACATCTGCTGAAGGGCTCCCCGTCTTAGCTGAAGGGTCTGACACACAAACAAGCCAGCTGTCAGGTGATATCTGAACATGTTTCCATTGTTTCAGGATCATTGAAGGGGAGAGTCCTGGATGGCCTTGGCAAACAGTGTGGGTGGATGGAGGGAGGTAGGCCTTCTTCTAGAATCTTCCTCCTCTGAAATTGATTATTGGAAACCTAAGTTGGGAGGGTGGGAAAGCACCCTCATAGAAGCAGGAGGGAGGGGGGATGGGATAGAAGGTTTGTGGAAGGGAAACAGGGAAGGGGATATCATTTGAAATGTAAATAAATAAAATAACCAATACAAAAA
>JADRCD010223648.1:22710-44211 GCA_019843815.1 Montemys delectorum
AGTTCAAAAGGATTCTAAAGTGTAGTTTTTTCACAGAGGTCTGTCTGGTTCTGCCTTATAAAGTCACCAGAGAGAAAATGGAGATCTCACCTGAGTCCTGAGGGCAGAGCATTCCCTGGAGACCAGCCTAAAGTGTAGCTTTTGACAACAGCCATCTAGCAGCTGAGTGTTTCTTGCAAACACAAAGACTTTTGACTTCTGCAGAATCATGTTTTCCGCCTTTTAGTCTAGTTTATTCAAAAAAAAAATGCGAAAGGAGTAGGGGTTACTTATTGGCCACATTTAAATTATAATAAAATCTGTTTGAAAAATGATGCAAATCTGGTTATTGGAAAATAGCCTTTTTAGGCTATCAGGAAGCTTAGCTGAAACTGGCTGCAGAAAAAAGAAAAGAGAAAACAAGAGAAGAGGAGGAAAAAGAAAGAGAAAGAGAAAGAAAAAGAAAAAGGAAAACTTGTTACATTCCCCACCAGAGGGAGACAATTTTTTCCATTTGCCTTTCAAAATCCTAAATTCTGTTTGAGGCAGATTTGAAGAGGCCAACACATGCACGGGTTGATTAATACCCAGAGGGAGAAAACAAAGTTACAAATCTAATTTGTTTACTTTTGTCTTTTAATATCACATTATTTTTTGAGCTCCGAGTCCTGCTCTCCTGGCAGGGCTGATGCTGTTTGGCATGCCTGGAAGCTTAAGGGTTACTTGGTTTTTGCTGTCGACTTTATCTCTAATTATGTTAGTATGGATTCAGATAGGACACTGATAATAGAACAACATGGAATAACTTAGCATTAATTATTTCCTGTAGTAAGACATTTGCAAATCAACCCTAAACTAACAGAGACAAGGGGCATGATGCTGGTAGAGAAAGGGGAAGCAATAGCAATGGGTTTCCGTGATGTTGGGATAAATGACAGCTCTTTAAAAGAATTAAAATTGGTTTACAGCGGTTATTAATTTAGAAAGATATGACACACAGGCCAAGGTTTTTTTTCTATAGTGTGTCTGTGCTCAGGATAATTAAACATTTTGTCAAATCTATAGAAAGTTAGGTAGAGATTCACAAGGCAAGACCTATATTGTAGTTTTAAGGCATCCAATTTCATGCCCAGTTTAATAGTGAGTTTTAGATCCACACACTCGGCATAATTACCTGGGCATTTCCTTCTTCCTGGTGGCTCCTTTTGGAAACCAGTTCGAATCCGACCTTATGGAAATGACTAAAATCACTCCAGATAATTTGACCAGTTCGATTAGTGTGCGGCCGAATCTCAGCTCAGCCCTGGTGACAGGGAGTGCTTCTTAAACAGCCATAAGGCTCAGTCCAATTTCTGTTTCCTTAAGTTCCTCATGGCCAGAGTACGTCCAACTGAATGAAATATGCAAAAACTCCCAGACGGTACATTCGAATGTGGGCTAATGCGGTAGAGCCAGGTAAAGCATGTGTAAGGTTAGGAGCAAAGCTTCTGATCCTGGGAGGGTAGATGGGTGCTTTGAGAAACCATGGATGACACTTAACTTCCGCTCGCCCAAGGTGTCATTTAATCAGCAAGCACACTTCATAATTTCGCTTTCCCATTTGTCAAGATCTCAATATTTTTTCAATATGAGGCCTGCTCCAGTGTACTTTACATGACACTTTATAATTAGTGGTACTTGAGAATTTGTCAGTTTTAAAAATTCATACAACATTCTTAGTTACAATTTATAAATGATTTTAAAGTATAATTAACATTCATCTTTACAAGTTATATGCAAACAAATATGCAAATTTCAAAATAAATATGCAAACATATAAAATGTTTTTGAATTAAGTAGTCCTTAACATTTTTAATGAAATCAATATTTTATTCATATTTTGCACACAATTTTGAGCACTTGCTGATTTGGGGGGGTTCCTCCGCATATAGGCGTTTGCATATCACATCCTGTAACTACCAGCAACAGGAGCCAAATAAGAATGAGTTTCTGTCTCGATGAAAGCTAAGGGGTGATTTCACAGAGAAATACGATAGGTGCTGTCAGGCGGATTGGTGATTCAATTAAAATGGCTTTTGTGCTTCTTTAACTCTTAAACTTGCTTCTTAACACAGGACCAGACACCAGGGAGGTAGGTAAAGCTAAAACAGGAAGGAGACAACCCTTAACCTCTGTGCTCATAACAAATATAGTCCAAAAAGTGGAATTCATGGTTATGAATTTTTAAACTATATTTTTTATTATTTAAAATATTTTTAAAGTTTAAATATTTTTATTATGCTCCTCTCCTTCTCCAAGTCTCTCCAGAGCCCCCCCCCCTTCTCTACTCATCCGACTTTAAGTTCTCTCTCAAAAAAAACAGGAACCCAAATGTAGCAACAAAATCAAGGAAACAAAATAGACCACACCCAAAAGGAAAAAACCCACGAGATTATGAACTCAATGTTTAGTTACTTAATTTAAATTCTTCCAATAAGTAATGTACTCAAGGTCATTGGTCACTTGTTCAACAGGACACATCCTTCATTCTTGGCTTTTTGTCAGCCATATTTCTTACTACCAAAGCTCTTCTCTTCTGAATGCATATTGTATTATAAGTTAATCAAAGATTTGTATGGGCGTTCCCCTTGTTGATCATTCTCAATAGTTACACTACCCTGGATGCTCTATTTATATAGGTAGGGCCTGATCTGAGGTCAATAGCCAGTCTTTTATTACTTTTGAATATTTAAATTTGTTTTTGAGACATAGTCTCACTGAATCACCCTAGTTTGTCTGGAAATTGCTATGTAGACTACTAGGTTGGCCTTGAACTCACAGAGAAAAACCTACCTTTGTCTCCTTAGTGTCATGGCTAAGGCTGTTGACTATCATGTCTAGCATCTATCTAGGATACAAAGAACATCACACAAGACTTAATCACTAGTACTTGATTAAGTCTAAAATGTTTTATAATTTTATAAATGTCCAGATTAGTCTTTTTACATAGCAAAATAATATTTTTGTATTTTTAATTTCTTTGTTTAACAAGTTGAAATTTTAATACACATTTTTCTCTCACCTTCCAACTCCTTCTGTGTCCCCTGCCCACTCTGTCTCAAATTCTTGAGCTCATCTTCTTAATTATTATTGTTATGTATACATTTATATATAAATTCAACATGTCAAGTTTATTTCATGTTGCTCCCATGTATATGTGTTTAGGGCAGACTCTTCGGGATTAGACAATCTGCAGGGGCTTGTCCCTAGAGAAGACAGAATCTTCTTCTTTCAGTAGCCATTAATTTCTTGTCACTCTTGATCTATGGATGAAGTCTTATGAGATTTCCTTAAGCCACACTGATATGTCAACTGATGTTATCACTGTGCTGGAATTGTTTAAGAAGCCATATTGTTAGCCGGGCGGTGGTGGCACACGCCTTTAATCCCAGCACTTGGGAAGCAGAGGTAGGCGGATTTCTGAGTTCGAGGCCAGCCTGGTCTACAGAGTGAGTTCCAGGACAGCCAGGGCTATACAGAGAAACCCTATCTCGAAAAACAAAAACAAAAACAAAACCACAAAAACCAAAACCAAAAACAAAAACAAAGCCATATTGTTGAGGTTTCATGAGTGCAGCTTTCTTGTTATGTATAGATGACACTTTCTTGCAGCAATCATCTTGGATGTGTTTTCTCTCTGTCTCTTTCTCTGTCTCTCTGTCTCTCTGTCTCTTTCAGTTTGAATGAAGCTATTCTACTTGGGATAATAATGCTTTTCCAAAGAGCCATAGACTGACAAAATCCCCAGTACTAGGCATCCAAAATATTCCTTCAAGTTATTGGTTAGGAGAGTTCAAGAGACTCCTCAAATATCATAAGCTATTAGTATTACCTTTGCTTGCCTCCTAAAACTTGAAAGGTAAGTTGATATTTTGAAGACACCACAAGCTTCAGATACAGGACTTGATGAAATCTATCTGAAACTGACCTGTAAGTTTCTTCCTTGAGGACTTACAGTATCTGAAGGTGCCAATGGAGAAAAGCAACAATATAGTTATACTTAGCTGTGAAGTCTGAACAACTATGACCAGCAGGACAAGATAATTCTGAACAATGCAATAGTGTTACTTATATCTTGGGGATACCGAACACTTACCTAGTTGGACTTAGGTCCAACTCAGTAGGAGGGAACTCAGGTTTGATACTGTAAACCTAGCTAGTTGCCCATGGTTGGTGAGGTCATAAACTCTGGAGGAGACCTACGGGTGTCACTTTCTTAAACCAGTACAATTCCTAACTGTATTCTCCATACTGACCCTTAAATGACAAACTTGAGGGAAGCGCATGTCATTTCTATAGAGACTAGTTTGAAGACTGTTCTAATGAGTTAACAGCTGTTTGCTGGGGTGCTTTGTGGAGAAGGGTGCCTAGCTTGTGTCAAAAGTGGTACTAACCAAGCTGGGTGGCGGTGGCGCACGCCTTTAATCCCAGCACTTGGGAGGCAGAGGCAGGTGGTCTACAGTTCAAGGCCAGCTTAGTCTACAGAGTGAGTTCCAGGACGGCCAGAGCTACACAGAGAAACCCTGTCTTAAAAAAAACTAAAAAAAAAAAAAAAAAAAAAGTGGTACTAACCATGACATTTTTGTTATCCTTGCTCTGCTTAGAGTCAGAATGGAATACGACATTAAAGGAGTTTTTATACTAGGGGGTGAAATCTTCACAATTCATGCACTTTCCACATTTGAGCTTATAAAGACTCAGGGGAAGGTTTTGATATAATTTCCTTCTCACTTATTGTTTGATTTTTTTTTCTTTTATTTTGGGTGAACATGCTATTATACTTTAGTTTGTTTTGACAGTCAACCACTTTCAATCTTTTTGAAAGAAACCAATAAGTATCTATACTCCTTTCTATAAACTTTATGGTGCCTAGCATAGGCCCAGTACCCTAGGGAGGCATAGAATAGATGAACTTTCATTGCATGGAGAACACAAAACTTGATGCTGTGGAGGAGGTCTTGTGGAAAGTGCAAAATGACCCATGAATGAGTGAGTGAATGAACGAATGCACTTAAAGGAAACTCAGAGCTCAAGGAAGATCATGCTGGAACATGATTTATCAAGGAAAGCACTAGGCTGGAGGTGAATCCTGTCTAATGTCTTGCAAAAGGCATAGAAGGATGATTGCAAGAGGTAAAAATGACTTGGGAGGAAATAAAGATTTAAGAATTTAAAATAACACGAGCCATAGTGTAATAATATTTGACTTCTCTGCTTGGGTCAGTTTGCTTGTGTGGAATGTAAAATTTCAGGGAACAAGAATTTATTTATTTATTTTTTTTGGTGGGTGAAGAAAAGGATTAAAAAAATTACTAAAGGACATACATTTGTGTAGCTGTTCACACTGTATGAGTGGGCCTTTTGAGGTTATTTGATGATCTAGCTAAGTACCTTTATTCAAATTCAAAATAAGAAAATAAGATCTGATTATTTGAACTTGCTGATTTAGGGAGAAATAATTCATTTAGATGCACCACAAATTAATCTTCTTTCTAAGAATCAGAATAAACAATTGAAACTCCATTTTGCAGTGAGCTGTTTAGTAATGTCTGTGGGGACCTATTTGTTTATTTGCTTCTGTATGATAGTCCTAGGTAAACAGCACACAGCAGCTATATCTTTGTGTGTCTGGACAGCCTTCCACGTTTGTATTATGCAACTTAGAAATTGAAGAACTAAATCTGCGGTACTTAGCAGAATGGTGAAATCACATACAGCATAAAATACTCCCCCACCTTCTTGCCAAGGAGCCATGGCTTTTGAAGGCCGTCCCTGAACAATCTGTCCCTTCCTTCCGTATGCCTTTCGTTCTTGCCATATTCCAGGCTCCCTACTTTAATGCTTTGTTTCTCTGGGCTAAATTTCATCTCAGTTGATTGCCCAATTCACTTTTCATTCAGTCATAATTGTTTTTTGAATTGTCTTAAATTCTCCAATGGATTATGACAATTTGAAAATTAACAATGGTGCCTTAATTGCATGGGGCCTTGCAATTCGTAAAACCCTGTTGGTGGATGGCTCCCTCCTCCTCTCCATCCACCTGTAATTTTTTTCAATGTGAAAAGGTAGGAACACATACACAAGCATAAAACATATGTGGTTGTGATTTATAAAAATACATGACTTTCTAATATTTATAACTCAACCATAGACACTTGTAAGACCATGACAACAATGAAGAAAACTCCAATTGTTTTCAAATTTTATTTCCTTCCTTCCTTTCTTTCTTCCTATTTTTTAAAATAAGGTCTTACTATGTATATAGCCCTGATTAATCTGAACCTTTCTATGTAGTCCTGGCTGGCCTAGAACTCACAGAGACACCCCCCTCCCCCCAGCTTTTGCCTTGCAAATGCTGGAATTAAAGATATGTGCCATACCTCGTCCTCAGTTTTCTTTTGTGGCAGTGGAAACATTTACAGGCAGAATAGCTTCCTTTTGTGTGTACACATTAAGATCAGGAAAACTACCATCATGTTGGATTATCTGCATTCATCTGGATTTTCAGTGGTGTGGCATTTCTCTTGCCTGTCTCTGCTAACCTCTCACTGGAATTCATCTTCAGGTAGCTGTTTCAAACCTTTAAACTCTTGCCTTTCCTTTTAGGCCCCTCATTCCTAGCCTTTAGCCTTGTTTCTGAATTGGCAGAGATTATTGCAGCTCTGAATTGGCCTTTTTAACTTTATATTTAGGTGAAACAGAGCTGAGGGTGACAGTTGTAGGGAGTACATTGTGCCATACTGAGATGAAAGAGAATAAGACGACTTCAAGAAGTCACTGTGATTTTACTCAGTTAACTCTCTGTATTGTGAGGATTAGGTCATGGAAAGTCATGTGACCTTTTGGAGGTTTTGTTTTGAAATGGGTCTCCTGTAACCTAGGGTGGTTTCAAACTTACTATATAGCTCTAAGGATGATCTTGAACTCCTGATGTGTCTGCTTCCATCACTCAGTGCTGAACTTACTATATGTGTTACCAAGCCACATAACCTTTGGCTTAACCTTTATTTGTGTTGCTCAGCATTGTAAAGAATAAATGCTGTTTGACTTCTTGGTTTAACCTTTGAGGGTTATGTCAGATAGTGTTTCTTGGTACATATCTCTACTAGATCATCACTTCCAACCTGCTACCCTGCCATTAGTTAAATGACCACCAAGGATGCTTCAAGGATGCTTGGACATCTAAAGAGCAGTTGCAAATGAAACTTTATTCTTATATTTAAATCCTTTATCAGTATTTAGAATGTGAAAACTGGTAATGAATTTCCCACCATTTAGCTTTCTACTGTCTCTGTAAAAAGTACATGAACTTGGAGATCTAAGACAACACAAACTGGATCACTGCCCGGGCCTTCTGAGCTCTCAACAGTATGCACCAACAGTCCCTCACAATCTGCTCGGTTTCTTCAAAATATAATAAAATGAAACCTTTAACCTGAACTTACCAAAACCTAAAAGAAATCTTGTCAGCCTGAAGGATCTTCTGACTCTTGAACACTTGAAGGCGGGAAAGTTGCCTAGGAAGATGCGCCAATTTCAATTCTAGCTCTTTAAGCGGTCTGCGCTCAGCCTCCCTCCCATTTCCCACAATCCTCTGTTATATACTTCCGGTTCCTCTACCTCTGCCAGAAGTTGTGTCTGTCAGTTGCGCAGCTCTGTGGGGCACAGCTGGGTGAGAAGCTCGGTTGGATTCCTTCCTCTTCGTTGTCGGGCTTTAGTCCATTTGGGAGAGTCCCCGTGGCAGCAGTCACCATGTTGGTCCCTAGCGCACTCATGAAGCAGCCGCCCATCCAGTCTACGGCTGGGGCTGTCCCAGTTCGCAGCGAGAAAGGTGAGATTTCAATGGAAAAGGTGAAGGTGAAGCGCTATGTGTCCGGAAAGAGACCAGATTATGCCCCTATGGAGTCCTCAGATGAAGTGGGTGAAGAGTTTCAGTTCATTAAGAAAGCTAAGGAACAAGAAGCAGAGCCTGAGGAACAGGAGGAAGACTCATCCAGTGATCCCCGGCTTCGGCGTTTACAGAACCGCCTTAGTGAAGGTGTGGAAGAGAGATTGGCTCACACAGAAAAATAGTGGAACCTGAAGTAGTAGGAGAAAGTGACTCAGAAGTAGAAGGAGATGCTTGGCGCATGGAACGAGAAGACAGCAGTGAGGAAAAGGAGGAAGAAATTGATGATGAAGAAATAGAGCGGCGGCATGGCATGATGCGCCAGCGAGCACAGAATTGTTGATCAAATTCTGTTGTAACTTTCAGGCTTCTTCTTTGCTGGATGTCGGTGGGGGGGGGGGCTGCTATGGTTTACAAAACCCACTTGAATTCCTTTTGCCATCTTTAAACCATTAATAGCAGGTGAAGGGCTTCACCTTTTCGGAATGGCTCTGTTTCCTTTTCTCACTCTGATGTCAGGTTTTTAGAACCTGTGATCACATGGACCCTACTATATAGGATGATAGTCTTATTTTAAGATGAACTTGATGACGAGCCTCAATTACATAGGATCCCTCTGTCATGTAGTCTGACACATTCATGGTCACAATGTCTGATGACCCTCAGAGTCTGGAAACTAGGAAGGGACAGGTAGTAAGTTCTATCAATTAAATTCTCATTTTAAATTGGGAAACATTACATAATCACAAGAATCTAGTAACCAGAAATCTCTATAAAGTCGCATTGTAGATTGAAGAGTTGTTTCAGGGGTAATTTTATTGATTGATGTCTCATTCTTTTAGCCTTATAAATATATCATTTGTCACCTACTAAAACTTTAGCTTAGTTTCTTTATCTTTCCATACTTCTGTCTTAAACTATTGTGTTGATGAGGGAAAGATCAGTTTTAAGTAACCTCACTCTTGAAGATATCTGGATAAGTATTGTCCTAGATGCAAAATCTATGCCTTTGTGAACAGAAGTGTTTATAAGGAAATCTTTTAGCTCTAGAAAGGGGTGAGGAAGCAGGGAGACCTGTTGTAATTATACTAAACTTAATATTTTTCATTATTCTGCAGGATGGAAACTCACAGGTCTTCCTTTGGATAACAATAAGTCCCTGATACATTTCCTCTTTAGATAAGGCTTTTATGTATTCAATCAATACATAACACATCTCTATAGGGGTCTCAAGTGTTCCTATGTACAGAGTAAAAGGGATGACAGTAATGTTTGCCACCTTATAATCTTGGAAGTACTGCCTATTCCTTTGTGCTCTGAGAACAAGGGAGTGAATGGTAAAGAGTTGGGGAATGGGAAGTGTTATCTCTCCCTATGTGAAATGAAGGCTCTCTCATTAGCTCTCAGAGAGCCTTCTGGACCCATTGCACTCTCTCTTGGTCTTTAAATAGCTTCATATCATTCAGGCTGGCCTTGAACTCAAGTATCAAGTAGTCAAGGATCACTTTAAATTTTTGATCTTCCTGCCTCTACCTCCTAAATGACAGGAGATTACAGGGGTATACTACCATGAGTAGTGCTGGAGCAATCAGCTAAGTAAGCACTCTACCTACTGAGCTACTACCCAGCCCTAAATCTTTCTGAAAGCACCTGTAAATTCTGGCTAGCTCCCAGAATGATTCCAAAAGAAAGAGGGACAGAGGGAGATATACTTGGCAAAATATTCAGATTAAACACAGTGAGTTTTCCTTTTTCAATAAACTTGACTTAAGAAAAGAAAAGAGAGAAATTATGAAAAAAATAATAAAAGAAGCCTAAGAAGAAAGGTGCAAGGATGACTTTAAAAATATACTCGACAAAGTCTTAGTTTGTTCTGGAGAATTTTCAGAATGTCTGGTGATGTAAAAAAAGTAGTGAAAAGCTTCTTTGCTTTATGATAGCATCCTGGTTGGTCCAACTGAGACCAGTAATGAGTTCCCAAAGAATATCTAGGTGTGAATACAAATCACCAATCTTGTAAAACCAGTTGGACAATCAAATAAAGCAAACTCCTGACTTGTCTTTCTTTCCTACAATGCACAGGACACCAATACCATTGAGCTTGTTGAGAATAAAGATGAGGGAATTGTCAGCCATTAGGCAGAGCAGTAGCAAATGGAAATAGTGTCCGAGAGGCCACTTATTACCAGTTTCAATTCAGCTTTATTTGTGGCTTCATACTTACCCTGAGTGTTTCTCTACTTTTTATATTTTCCTTCTTAGAAATGAAAATAGATACAAGGATATCCATAACACTAGATATTATCATGATGTGAAAGCTCTTCCTGTGTTTTCCTGGGTATTGAGAAAAAAGGCAATAGACAATTTTAAGTCTGTGTAAGCAGAGTCCTTTCTGATGAATATAAGAAAGAGCATAAGAAAAATCCAGTATGCCTCTTGGTGAGGATTTGCCCTTGCTTCTATATTAACCTAGAGCTGTTTAGCCTGAGGGTGGAGATTCTGCTACTTCAATCTTGAATCGTTTATATGCATGGACCTTCTTTGAACTCATAGTTGTTTTCCTCTATCTTAATTTATGGAATACCAGACACATGTTCTAAAAGTAATATGTGTGTGAAATGCTGCATCCTATACTGTTGTGATTTGGACCTGAAATGTCCCCAGTTTCCTGTGTTGAAGGCCTATTCTTCAGATGCTTAGATGATTGCAGATGGGGCCTTGAGGAAATGACATGATTATAAAGGCTCCAATATAATATGTAGTATGATATGGTAGGAGGTAGGACATATCTGAAGTAAGAATAATAGGCCATTGGGTCATGGTCTTGAAGGGTACCATTTGCATCTGACCTCTTGCTTACACTCTATTTCCCTGACACCACAAGGTAAGCAGCTTTGTTCCATGATGTGCTTCCTGGTATTCTACTTCATCATGGCCCACAGACAATCAAGCCATATGCCTGTGGACCAAAATACTAAAACCTTTGAATAATCCTTTGACCTTTAAGTTAGCTCTGCCAGGTGTTTTATCATAGTGATGAAAGTTGACTGGTATAAATACACACTATGTAATTCAGCACACAGTTTATGTCCAAAATATGGAAATGATTATGATTGTTTTATATATAATATCACTTCCATATAATTCTCAAATTCCCTAAAGTTTGAAATATTCTAGCAAATTAACTATTATCATCAATGCATGCATTTAGGAATGATAAAAATATGGAAACATTTAAACCATAGAGTTATGATAAAAATCTTTTGTGCTTCATATTTTATGCTATGTAATCAACTCAATGAGGTGTAGGTTACCCTTTGCATAATGACTTGTAGGTGATTACTTCAGAGTTCTGAGATTATTCTTGTCAGTAGACAGTCAATGTCAAATGGCAACCAACAGACCTGTCCTTGTACTAACAGAAGATCCCCTACTTTGCTTCTCTGCCTGTGGTCTGAGATTGCCCAAGCCCAGCAAAGAACAGAATAGAGTCATGAATGAATGGCCCCTTGGGATGTGTTGTCTCAGAGGGATCAAATGTCTCCTCTTACATAATTCAATTTCTTGGATCCTCAGCCTTCTTTGCTTTGATTTTAAATTAACATTTTGTTTCCCTGTACTGTGTCTGTTATGTAAAACACCCAGCATAGCATCTGCAGTGACTTTGGTTCCTGTTTTGTAAGGTGTGCATCTCATCTCACAAGCCCTTGTCTTGTACTTACTCAACTCGGATGACCAACTATGCTCTTAAAACTGAAGCACATTTTTTCCAGTTCACTCTTGTCAATCCTGCAGTAAAGAAGGTAATGAAGGCTGCAGTTGGCTCCCAAGGATGTGATTTTTCTTAGGGGAAGGAAGCATATCTTCTTTCACTGTTTGCCAGGACACCTCTCTTCTTTATGCCACCATCATTACTATTAAGCCACAACTAACCTGGAGTATCATGGGCATTGTCATATTCATTGTTCTTTCCTCAAATGAGCAAGGCATAGTGTGGGCACATCCATGTACCTTATTTTGGCCAAAATGCTCAACTTTGTGGTCATTGTACCTTATCGTCCTTGTTATTATCATTGTCTCTCTCCTTCCCACGCTCTTCTCTTTTGCTTAATAAGCCCTTTGTAGAATCAGTGCCACAGACTAAATCTCATAGGTCTGAGCATAAAGTATAACTGTGCAATGTGTGCACATGTGTTCTTTCTTACATATATGTGCATAGAGATACAAACACCCATATCACCATGTTTCTACCTCCATGTCAAGATCATAAAACTTGAAATGCTTCCTTTCTGCAGAAAACAATCAAACATGTCCACGAAATATCAGTCCATTATTGGTGAAAGCTGACAAATTGCTCACAAATCTCTCTTACTCTGTGCTTCAAAGGTCCCCCAAAGTTCTGTGATGGCCTTCATGGTCCATCTTGTCATCATGCCAAATAGGTTTCAAGTTTTATGATCTTGACACGTAAATATGAACGTCAATAGGAATTTTAAACATGTGAGAAATCTTGACTCAGGTACCCTAGATACGCACAGAAGACCAAATGCATTCTAAAGGTCTGAGGAAGTAAGAAATGTCAAACAGGTGTGTGCTACAAGCGCAAACATCCCTGGGCAGCCTTCAGCTGCAATGAGCAGAGTGCAGTTGGCAGGGTGTTGTTTGACCTGGACTTGAAACGCAGTTTGCCAAGTGTTCTTTGTGCTTTCCTCTTTTTTTTTTTTTTTTTTTTTTTGTTAATGAAATGCCAGTGAAAGAAAAAGGAAGAGCCCAGAAGATCCATCATGCGCCAGTAGTTCAATGCTGTGTGATGAGGATGGGTCAGAGTATATACAATACATTGAATGAACAATCTTGCAAGAGAATTAACACTCTTGCTCCTGTGCTCTAACTGCTGGCCTAGACAAAGCTAGTCCTGAGAGTAAATAACGGTTATAGTTACTAGGTATACAGGTAGAAGCTTTTCTGTGGGAAATTTAATTTAGTTCACTATAAAAAATTCCCTCATTGAAATATACCTTGTAAATTAGATGATTGGAATGGTCTAAACATATTAATTCAACATCTCTTAACTGGTTCTTAAAAAAACTTTACAATCAGTGTCCTTTTATTCTTTTCTTTGCTTTTAATTTCATTTGTATACGACACAGGCCGATTCTTTTGGTAAATTTAATTTGCCAGAGTTTGGCCCCCAGAGCAGAAAGAGTGGCTTCATGTGACACAGAGCCACCAACTAAATAGCAAGGCTCAACTCAACTCAATTTGCTCTGTACACTTTTCAAACTTCTTAGATATGCTTACAGACATTTGGCCCGATGAATGAAGCCTTGGGGACTGGGAAAACAAACAGCATGCTACTGTACTGACACGCAGAGTGTCTTAGAATCTGCCTTTATCTTTTGTGGCTACAGTGGTCTGGATAGATTAGACCAAATTGGGCTAAGCACTGTCCTTGGCTCCACTCACGCAGCTGTTTTCTGATGCTAATAAGAGCTGTGTGTGCACATCCAAGGATGGAATTTGGCCCCCTTTGTCTTTGCACAAACAGTTACTTTAGTTGAGACGATTATTCTTGAGCGGCTGTTTTACAAGCACTGTGTCTGCCCAGTTTGACTTTCTTTCCACTTTATTCTTTATAGCTGAGACATTTATGAATATGTAAGCATGTACCTTGAAATTCTCAATTTCCGGAAAAATAAAAATCTCCCCTATAAAACCTGTGAGGATCGCGAATGAACTGGGAAAGAGGGAACGACTCATCTAAATGGTGGCAAAGACACAAGTAACATCGAGAGAATGTGTTAGCATTCATTAATGGTAATAATCTGATTAAAATTTTATAACACATAGATCCTCAGCCCTGGGAAAAGGAAATCTGTCATTAAATAACATTTTCAAGGAAAGTACAAATCACCAAATATGTTTATTCAGATGTGGAAAATAAGAAATTAATTCTCTACCCAACTCCTTTCTTCTCAAAAAATATTCCATGCATCTCATTGTTTTCCTAAGGCCAGACCTTTTGAAATAGAGAATCGGTGTGACCAAAAAAGTTTTTATTGTTGAAAATTGCAACCTTGTCTCATCTTTGAATTTTTTCCCTAGAAAATAGTGCATATAAACAGAGCCTTGAGGTTTTGGAAAGGACTTCTTGCATAAATCAGCACAAGATGCAAGTAATAGAGAGGACAGTCCAGGCTCTCCCGGGGCTCTGAAGCACTTACAAGAGTTAGCTCATTTCCTTTATGCTTGGAGCAAATCTCCTTGTTATGGCGCTTGTTGCACTTTCTCAAAAGATGCTTAATTTAAGAATGTGTTTAGTTATGTATTGGAATAAGGCCTTTAAAATGTTCATAATTATATATATTATCCATGCCAATAAATATCAGTTGTCATAAGTTAAACATTTCACCTCTTGCATGTTTGATAATCTTTTATTTAATAACTTATGCAAAGATAATCCCACTGAGTTCTTTGAGTGGCTAGAAATTTCTTTAAAATAGTGACTTTTTCTTTTACTACCTGTCAGTGTGAACAGATTTTAGGTATTTGAGACCCATCGTATCTCTGCTTGAAACATTTTGAATACCAGCTCCAAAACCTTGACATTAATAAAACATTAAAGTTCCAACTTGCACCCATAAAAGTCAAGAAATCCAGAGTTAAGGTCGACTCGGCTCTCTTAACTCTGTCTTCCTGCATGTATGCATGGGGGATGGGACATTGGTGCAGTCTGTTGCTTAAATCAGCCTTCCTAAATAACCTGGAAATGTAATTGAATTAGTGTATAAAGTATTTACATACCCTGCAGTGGGTAGCCCCAAACACTATATTATCCGTGTCTCTTCTCAGGGCCCTCATTTGAGCTCCTCCTTGCAGTGTTCCTGCGAGGCTGCCTCAAACATTCAGAAATCGGACTTGCAAATACAATTTCCCTTCTTTTATGAGGCTTCAAGATGAGTGATGCTTCACTCAGTGTTCTCGTTGCCTTTCAGCTCCTGGCCAGACAGATAGAGTTTGGGTAACATTCTTCCTTTTGGCTCACATCCTCAGGGTTGCTGGGTATTAGACAGTCTTGTTCTGTGGACAAGGATCATTTTATGGTCAAAGTCAACCAGGTGTAGGTTCATTTGTCACATGAATATGGAAACTGAAGCCTCAAGACTGAGTTTAGGAGCAGACTGTAGAGAAGTTAAGGACACTGGCTTTGACTTCAGCTATACCAGCAAATAAATTGTTGTTCTGCCAGTGATGTCATGTAGTCTTTTAAGACCTCAGTTTTTCCTCTTCAAAATGGGGATGACTCCATTTTGTAGTCTCCATTCCTTTTAGGATTCAGTGAGATACTGAAGATTTAAAAATAAAATGTATATGAAAGATTTCTTTCTTCAGAAAGTATTGAATAAATATGTCAGTATCTCGCTCACTGTGGAAGGAAATAATATATTGCTTCAGTTAACTCAATGCTTTTTTTTTTTTTCTAGACAAAGCAGAATCTTACATGGAGAACAGGCTGGCCTTGAACTCATAGCCTCACATGCATGTGGCCCTTCAATTGATCTACTTCTTTTCTATCCAGTCTTACAGAGTGTAGGGCAGGATAATAGAATGTTAAACTGTTAAAAATAAAAAAAATGACATTTAGCTATGAATATAGTCCTCTCAGCCATAGTCAAGAAATGTGTAATACTGTTTTTTATTCAAGACCAGCAAATATATTGAAAAAAAAAACAATGCTATATTGAGTATAAGGAGGTAAATTTTCTTGGACATTACTATCAGTACAAACTGGGGTTACATGGTTAAGACTCTCTGGCATTGAAAACAGAAATACATGCTTGTTAACTCAGTAATTCTAGAAACCAAGCTTGAGGAATAATCAGGTAAGTAGTTAAGACTGTTTATTCACAAAAGTCTTACTGAAAATTAGGAAACAATCTAACTTTTACCAAGAGACTGTTTTAATTACCCTTCCTGTTTCTATGATACTCTGACCAAAGCCACTTAGAGGGGAAAGGGTTTATTTTGGTGTACCACTTCATTTTGTAGTACCTCCATTTCTGGACAGTAGATTTCCTTAAAAACATCTGAGCCTTTTCACAGAACTCTTCTTAGCCTCTAAGGTCTATCTCCACATTGTTCTTTTTCTCTTACCTTGAGACAAAGTCTCACAAAGTTGCCCAGGTTGGCCTTGAATTTGTGATCCTCCTGCTTCAGCCTCTTGAGTAGCTGGGATTACAGGCTTGTACCGCCAAGCTTGGCATTGAACCTATGTTTTCTACATGTGCCTTTTTTTGGGCCAGTGGATTATAAGCATGGACATAGAGCTATCCCATTTGTGGGTACGGTTCTCATAAGCACATAAGCACATTGCACATAAGCACAGAGTTTTCAGGGCTCCTGAGATGTGATGTCCAGTGAAACTCAAAAAGAGTCAGTAAAAGGGAGGTTCATTTGTAATTGAGAAAGTCAACTCATTGGCAGTTCTAAGAGGCTACACTGCTGTTTCAAACTAGACTAAGAAACATGAGTCACCTAGACACTCTACCTTAACTCTGTCAAACTTGTCATACTTTTGTGTATTTGCCAACCATTTATGCTGAAGTGGAGAAAGCACTACAGCAGTCACTTTCGCTTGAAGCCTTCCCTTATTCATCAGTAAGTTGATGAAGGGAAGAAATGTAGAAGCTGCATGTGCCAAGAGGGAAATAAAGGGTTGCATTAGTTCCCACGATTCTGCTAAGATTGAAATACACTGCTGTTATGAGTCATGAAATATGAATTGCACAAGTTAGGGAATTCCACATTTGAGATTAGATCTTTTTTATTTATAGTTATACTGATATTGAACAATATAAAGACTAATGGGAAAATTTATATGAATAATTCAAATTTAAAATTGTTCTTTAATAATAATGACACTTGGTAGCAAAACCCAAACTGTGATGTTTAAGGAGAATCTACAAATGAAATGAAAGAGAGTTTTGACATTTTTATTCTGTTAGCACAGACTACTTTAATTTTTTTTTTCAAGGAGCACCCCTCTAAAATTCTGTAACTCATGCCAGGGGTGAAAGAACCAATCAAATTGAGAAACGTGTAGGTTTTGCTTTAAATGTCTGTCTACCTTTCTGTTGACAGAGTGTAGCACTCACAGATTCTATACTCCACAGGTTCCTCTGAAATTTAAGGCTACTTAGTTAGAAGCTCCATTTTCCTAGTCATATTAATTAATTTGAGGTTCACCAGTTGAACCATGGTTAATCCATAGGAATCATAAAACATGTAAGAACAAGAAGGAAGACAGGTTGGAGAAATGGCTTAGTGGGCAAAGTGCTTGGTGTGTAAACCTAATGACCTGATGCTCAGCATCCATATAAAACATGGGTCTGATAGGTAGCATACTTTTGTAATCCTGGCTCTACTGAGTGGAGACAGAGGCCTCCCAGCCAAAATGGTGAACTCCATGTTCAGAGAGAGAGAGAGAGAGAGAGAGAGAGAGAGAGAGACCTTCTTTCAAAAAGTATGGTTGAGAGTGGTAGTAGACACTGATGTTGTTGACATTTGGCCTCCACCTGAACACACATAGGCAAAGACACACTCTTTACTCCCCCTGTAGCCCCCCAAAAATAGGCAAGAAGAAATTGGCTGTTAGGCTTAAACTTGGGCTGCCCAAGGGCATCATGGAGCTTGAGTGACAAGAATACAGAATGTGGCAAACTCATGACTCTGACTCCTGAAGCTAGTTATTAGTCATGTTTTTGCTTTTTTTAATGTTCAAGATGATTTGAATTAGATTTCATCACTGGCAACAATTATACTCCTTTAAACATATTTTTTTTAATTGGATATATAATTGTACACATTATTGGGGTAGAACATGACATATCAATACCTGGTTATCATGTAATGACCATCTCAGGGTCACTGTCACACTCCTCACCTCAAACATCTACTACTTCTCTGTGTGGAGAAGAGCTGAGTTCTTCTCCGCTGCCTATTTTGAAGTCTCCACGATGTGTGTAATATTCCTTCTCTGTTTGTGCTGAAGAGTAAGTAGTTCCTAAAGTTGTCTGCCAACTGTCCTGGAGAGCATCCCAGCTGGCAAAGGTGACAAAGAGGCCTTTTATCTACATCTATATTGCTCTCCTCTGTTACAATTTTGTAGAACCTCTATTTATTGCTTGAAAATCAGCAGAAGCAATAAAGGTGTTTCTATCTTGGGAAAAAGAAATCCAAGATGCTTAATCATTTTTAGTGTGGTGAAAAATGCATACCACAGAATTTACAATTTTAATGACTTTTAGGTGTAAAGTTCAGTAAGGTTCTGAATATTTACCTAGTTATGAAACGATGTGGTGCTTAGTTCTACTGTAATAACTGCCCAGTTGGATACAGGAGCAGTTGCCTTGAAGTTGATGGCTTCTAAAAGGACAGAGTTGGGGACCAGCATTCCCTCACCAGCATCTCTGTAGAAGGACACAGGCATGAGGAACAGCTTCAGAGTTATCATACAAGCCTTTAACAAGTAGTTTCACTGGTTGGCGCTGTGTAATTATACTGCAGAAAATGGCAAATAGAAGAAGATTAATGAGTTTGGCCTTACGAACCATCTAAAGGTGAAAAATTTAATTCTCAAGTAGGAAATCTTTTGTCTAGGTGTTCTAATGCATGTGTGTGAACACAAGGAGAAAACTTGGGTTCACAGCAGTATCAAAACTGGGGCACCATGAAGACAGAAAGGAGCATAGTCAGTCTAAGCTGAGAACAGACTCATGTAAAGTGTTTAAAGAAATGTATGGAACATATTTTCACTAGCCCAGGTCCTGCTGGGGGAAGTTGCTGTACCATTTCCTTGAAAATACAGTGTCAGCATTTTGGACGCATCCCTATGTTCAAGAGCAGACATCAGCAAGGCAAGAAGTGGCTGGGTACAGCACTTCACCTAGAGAGAGGCTGGCTCATGCCTGGCTGGCACACTTGGGCCCAACATTTGCTGAACTCTGGTGTAAGATCTTATCTCTTCTTTACTGCCTGGCACTGTTACTTCTCTTTTGGGTAGTGCAGAATGCACACAAACATCATTTACCACTTGTTCTTTTGAAGGTAGACTCTCACACACCGGAGGCTTGTATGAAACTTGCTATATAGCTGAAGATGACCTTGAACTTCTGATTCACCTGCCTCTGCCTACAAAGTGCTAGAATGAAAGGTGTGTGCCACCAGGCTGTGCTTACAGGATCCCGAATGTATACCAGGCAAGCTCTCTATCAACTAAGCTACATTCCCCCAGCCCTGCAACTCATTGTTTAATTGAGGAAAACTTATTCCCTTTCTGGGCACAATGAAGATTTAAAAGGATTGTTCACTTTGACATTGTCTTCTGATATATGTGTAAGGAAACAAAAGAAAGTTGTTGTTCCTTTATATCCAATAAATCAGAAGGCTTTCTGGAAGTTTCCTTTGACAGAATATAGGTTGGCAGAGACTGGCTAAAAATTTTTGACATTTTCAGGGAACAGAGGGATCTTTGAGGAGCAGGGACAAAGAAAGCTAGGATGAGACTCTGGAACAAAGAAGGCAGTCCAGTGCATAGTTTTTTGAGATGCCATAGTGCTTGGAGGGACAAACGCTGCTTGGTCATCTTCATGTTTGCTTTTGTCATTAAAGTAATACAAAGATGAGATAAAATATTGATGAGAAAGAGGTAAATGTTCCATAATCTCCCTCACATGTGGATACTAGCTCCCTAGGTTCACACACGTATAGTTATGTGAAAGAGGATGTGGGTTCTGGTCATGAGACCAGAAAGGAGGACATGAAGGGGGCAGATTAAGGAAAAGTAGCAAGGAGTGTAACCATATGTGACATGAAACTGGGAGAGAGGTGAAGGGCACAAGTTGGGGGTTGGCGAGCAGAGTAAGGAGGTAGGCAAGCGGGTCAATCAAAGCGGGTCTGAAAATGCCAAAGATTAAAGATATCGCTTGGTGCCCTAACTGAAAACTAAAAGTGTAAGAAAATAATATTTTAAAAGAAAAAAAAAGAGTGCAATAAAGTGCAATAAAAAGTAATCCCTCTTCTCACCCTTGTCCTCTTCTCCTATCTCTAGTGGTCATGTTCCACTGGGTGATGCTTCATGGGCATCTTGAACTGTTTTAGCATTCCTTCCTGGTTCTTCTATTCGCGTTTGCCTCAGCTTTGACCTGTTAAGTAGGGGCTTCAGCTGCAATTAGGAGGTGACATCAGCTCTGTAGTTTAACATTCTTTCCTCCAGCAGAGTGATATGATGCACCAGGCAGCCTATGCCACAGCTTGAGAGCCTTCACTCTGGGTGATTAACTCCCTCACTTGCTTTTCGCACCTTTTTCTTGCAGAAAGCCACACAGGTGACTCGTACATTCTTTCAGCCACATGTGCTATTTCCAAGTCGCTGCAAAATGAAGTTTCAAGCTGCTAAAGAAGCTAGTTTTTAATTACTGTGAGATGGAAGTTGCAGGGAATCAGCGAGACAGCTCCCATCAATGAGATCAGTAATCTGTGAAGAAATGTGGCCAGCTATGTCTTGTCATTAATATAGACAGTGTGATCAGATGCCATCAGAACTGTTATTATTACAGGACCACAAAACTCTATAGTAACAGAAAAATCAAATACTTTGGGATGAAGGGTCAGGAAAATAAACACCCTAAAACCCCAGACAGCTCATCTATAAGATGGGTGCAAGGAGGGATGAGATGTACAGGGGTTCTCAGGGAAAAAGCGAGTAAGCGAAGGCCTTTACAAAGATGTTCACATTTAAATTAGGAAGTGGGCAGAAGAAATCCTAGTGGATCAGTCCACACTGAGTTAGAGATGGAAATAAACAACAGTAATGCCGTTCTAATGTCTGTAATTAACATTAGGTAACAACATAAATTGTTTTCCTCCGTTATTTGTGTATCCAAGTACACTTTCATAATAAATGATGTATAAATTTAAGTGGTGGGTCCTATGAAATCTAAAACAACTAAGAAAATAGGTTTTTGCATGAAGCATTACCACTGCATTTTCCGTTAGGAAGTGTAGGTGTGCTCTTGTATGTGTGTGTGTGTGTGTGTGTGTGTGTGTGTGTGTGTGTGTACGTGTGTGTGTGTGTGTGCCCACTCTCAGAGCGTTGCCCTAGCTGATGAAAAAGAGGGCTTTCTTTTTTTTTAATTTATTGGTTATTTTACTTATTTGCATTTCAAATGTTATCCCCCTCCCTGGTTTCCCCTGTGCAAACTCCTATCCCAACCTCCCTCCCCCTGCTTCTAAGAGGGTGCTCTCCCACCTATCCACTCACTCCCACCTCACTGCCCTAGCATTCTCCTGTGCTGGGCATCAAGCCTTCATAGGACCAAGGGCCTCCCCTCCTATTAATGCCAGATAAGGCAGTCTACTGCTTCACATGCAGCTGGAGCCGTGGGTCCCTCCATGTGTACTCTTTGGTTGGTGGTTTAGTCCCTAAGAACTCTGGGGTGTCCAGTTGGTTGATGTTGTTGTTCTTCCTTTGGGGTTGCATTTCCTTTTCATTTATTTAAGGGCTGCAGAGCAGGATTATAATGTGATTTTTTTTT
>JADRCD010223649.1:0-10578 GCA_019843815.1 Montemys delectorum
AAGACTGGATTTCTTTCCACCAGTCTCAAAGTTTCTTATGAACATGCTCTCACCTACATGAGGCTGAGGCAGGAAGATTGTGAATTCAAGACTATCATAGACTATATAGTGAGAACTTGGAGAAGGAAAAGGAAGAGATAGATAAATGATGGAGATATATATAGCTATAGCTATAGCTAGATAGATAGAGATAGAGATAGATAGATGATAGATTATATATATTGATGATAGATAATAGATATATAGATAGATGATAGGTAGATGATAAATATGTAATAGATAGATATAGATCAATAGATGATAAATAGATATAGATGGATAGATGATAGAAAGATAAATAGTCAAATGATAGGTAGATGATAGATGGATAGATGATAGATAGATGTTGCAACATTTTCTCTGTCCAATCACATTAGGGCAGTGATTGGACAGGACTGTGATTGGACACGAATAGGGAGGCGGAGCTAGAAGTTTAGGAGTGAGGGAGGTCAGAGGTCAGAGGAGAAGCAGGAGAATCAACATGGAGGCAGATGAACAGGAAGACAATCCAGACCCCGCGTGGTTTTAAACAGCCATAAGTAGCTAAGGTTTTTACAAGGTTAGAATAATTGGGTTAAAACATTATCTTTATCATTTGGCTCTGAAATTATTGTATTGGCATCTTGTAAATTGTGATCTTATTGATATATAAACCTGATTGGATAATTAAGCTTTAAGAGTCATGTTTCTACCCGGTAACTAGGCGCTAGATGACTATGGGTGTGTGGGGTATTGCATATAAGTGAGATGAACTCGCTAACTGGAGAATAGCAGGACCCTGTTGGGACATAGTGTTGAGGCCGGCCGATACTGGCACCAGAGCAAGAATGTGGTCCAGAGAGGCAGGAGAGATTGAGGAGTGATCATTTTTAATATTTCCCAAAACAGAAGATAGAAGATATATATGATAGATAAATACATAGGTAGATGATATATTGATAGAAGGATAGATAGATGAAAGATAGGTGATAAATAGGTAAATAGATGATAGATATGACAGATGATAGATGATAGAGATGACAGACAGACAGATAGACAGACAGACAGACAAGGTGTATTAAGCTATTGACTCTACCTTGACAAGCTACACTCTCAAAGGAGAAGACTCTTTGTGGCAAATGTTGAACTTGGTGGCAGATGGGCAAATGCAGAGAATATCATAAGGTCTTGGGTCCTAGGATACTATGAGCTGTTACATCCCAAGCCAGCCACAGAAATCCCATGGCTTTCCCCATATAGCACAGCAAGAATCTTAGGCCTCTTTCTAAAACAGTAGCTCACTGTGAACCATACCTGAAAAAGTTCAAGGTTCTATGGAAGAAAATAACAGTACCCCAGTGGTAGGGCTGCCCTGAGTGCCCAGTGCTCGGGATCAGTCTGTGACAAAGGTTTGGGGAAGAAATAAGGGATCGGATGCTGGAAGACCTGGGAAGAAATAAGGGATCGGATGCTGGAAGACCTAAAACTTTCACTTGAGTTGGGGAGAGGGATTTATTAGATCCCTGGATTAAGATTCCTGCATTTAAGACACATTCACAAGCACTTAATGGGTTTTTCCCACCCGTTAAGAGCCAACCAAGGGCACAGTGTTCTATTTTAATAGGAGCTGTAACTCCATTTCATTTATAGACTAAACTGGCAGAAAAAAAATCACCAGGACAGTTCTTGCCAGAGAAAACACAACTTTATATAATTGCTCAGGCCGTGGACTTGAAACGAAGGCTTGTCTGTACCCTGGATGGTCTCCCGTCCTCTTTCTGTTTTAGGAATGGGTGTTGATTAGAAGGGAAACTCATGTGGTCAGTACCCTATGAAGTTAACACTTCTGGGGAAGGACCCCTATTATAGGCAAACACCCCGAGATGCAGTTCCAGGGCAGCTTACTGGCTTGTGGAGGCAGGGCGTGGCTGGTCAAGCAGAGACTCACAGCCAGAATCTGGATCAGCTTCTAGCTGAGGTACATGGCGTGAGGCAGAGGATCCAGAGCTGGGCAAAGCCAGGAGGCATTTTGGGAACTATTGCCCATCCAAGGGACGCTGGACCAATGCATTTGAGATTTGTGGAGAATCCTGCAATTGTCACGAGGAAAAAACAAACAAACAAACAAAATCCTTTAAGAGAGAAACTCATCATTTCTCAAACAAGGCAGATCTCTACTCCAGGGGTGGGCATAAGGCAGACAAACCTAGGGAAAGCTGCAATAAGGCCTTAAATGGGGGTGGGGTTGGATCCGGGAGGAGTCAGAGGATGAGTCTGGATGAATATAATCAAACGCATTCAAATATTCAAAACACATTGTTTACATGTATGAAATTCTCCAAAAAATCATTAAAATTCTACTTAAATGCCTTAAAACATACAAGTATCCACCTCTACTACTGCTTCCTAAGGAAGTAACTAAGTAGTCCTAAAAATGACATATTTAATTGCAAAGATATTTATTGTATAACAGGTCCCCAGACTTTAATAGGTCCCGAGATCTTAGCACAACTGACTCCATGGTAGAAGTACCACTCAGGCTGTAAAACTCAGCATGCAGACAGCCCCACCTGCCAAAACTAAAACAAAGGCCCGAGCCATCAAAATGCACAGTTGTGGGAAAGTCTCTAAATCTACTGACCTTCTTTTCTGGCTTCTGTAGTCCTGCTGCTAGCTAACTGTTCTTGTTAACTATGTTGACCGTGAACATAGTTTTTGTGCTTCAAAGCTCACCGTGAGAAAGACTCAGGGTTACACTGAGATTCAGAACACCCAGCGTGGTCATTGGCTGGCTAGCAAGGATGAAGACCTTTCTATGAGTTTAAACCCTTGTTTGAGCAGTCTTCTCTGGTGAACACCCCACCAATGATGCTATGTGTGTAGTGTGGGGTGTGTGTAGTGTCTATGTGGTGTGTGTGTGTCTGTGTGTGTGTGGTATGTGTATAATGTGTGTGTGTGTCTGTGTATGTGGTATGTTCATGTATGTGGTATGTTTATGTTTTGTGTGTGTGTGTGTGTGTGTGTGTGGCATGTAGTATATTGTGTGTGTGTCTGTGCGTTGTATGTGTATGTGGTATGTGTGTCTGTGTGTCTGTGTTGTATGTGTGGCTGTGTGTGGTGTGATGTGTATGTCTGTGTGGTGTATGTGTTGCATATATGTGTATGATATGTATGGTGTGTATATTGTATCTGTATGTATGTGTGTGTTGTGTATGCTGTGTTTGGGGTGTACACACACCATGTGTTTACGTGTAGCATCTACAGAGTAGGTTATGGATTCCCATTCTTGTTCACAGCACAGGTTTCCACTGCTTCCAGCTATCAGTGAGAAGAGGCTCCCGATTTAGGGAGACACTCCTTGAACATGTTCTAGATTGTTGGACTTGGATGCCAAGAGTTCTCTTGAGTAAACTTCTACTGCTAACAACAAGCTGAAGACCACCAAGACAGACAAACTCAGTGATAAAAAATACAAAACAAAATAAAGCAGTAATAACGTGTCCCCCGGTGGGACTCAATAAAACGATTCTCACGTTTAATGAGGGAAAATGGGCTGTAAACATTTTCATTTTTACCCTGAATTATTTTTTTTCCTGTCACTGAACTGAACACCCATCTTGTACACTTAAAAGTCAGCATCACTATCCTCAGGCAAAGCCCTCGCCCGCCTCCACCTGCTAAGGGCTCTGAGAATGATTTGATAAAAAGATCTGTCTGTTTTCAATCACAGCATTTCAAAGACTACAGACATTCCTGGTTCCCATATGTCTCAGGATACACCGTTCTTTAAACACCATGCGTAGATTCACATAAATCAGTGGCTTTCAACCCTTGGTTACATCCAAACCTCCTGGGAGCTTTTATAAAAATCTAGACTCTCAGGCCATGTGCCAGGTCTACAGAATTAGAAACCGCAGAGGAAGTTCCTGCTTGGTTAAGGGACATGACACAAGGCTAACTTTCACAGTCTTTGTCCTGAAGTCCATCATAGGCAATGTCACCATCTTCACAGAATGGACACCAGACTTGGTCCCCTTCCACTGAGTAACCCGCAGGGAGGGTTGTTGAGAAAGCACTGCCTTCAGGCAGGAGCCTTTCGAGGTCAGTATATACTATTGAGCATAGTCGTGGCTTCTGCCCTCTTTGTCACCTGATACTGAAGGAGGCTGGTGCTTGAGGGAGGGTGTATGGGTGTCCAGGAACAGCATCTCCCAAATACATTTGTGCTATGCAGAACTTCATTAAGGAGCTTGGAGTTCTGAAGTCAAGCTCAGGACTTCCATGTGCATGTGTGCAAGTGTGCATATATAGTTAATACCTTGTTAAATGGGTGTCCTGGTTAGGGTTATTACTACTGGGTTGAAACACCATAGCCAAAGAAACTTGGGCAGGAAAGGCTACATTTGGCTTTTGCTTCTACATCACTGTTTATCAGCAAAGGAAGACAGGACAGGAACCCAAGCAAGGCAAGGACCCGAAGGCAAGAGCTGATGCAGAGGCCATGGAGGGTGCTGCTTACTGGCTTGCTCCTCATGGCTTGCTCAACCTTCTTTCTTATAGAACCCAGGATCACCAGCTCAGGGATGGCAACACCCACAGTGGCTGGACCCTCCTCCATCAATATCCTACCAGCTTTCCTACAACCTGATCATATAGATGCATTTTCTCAATTGAGGCTCCCTCCTCTCTGATGACTGTAACTTGTGTCAAGTCTACATAAAGCTAGTCAACACAATGGTTGTATATGCACACATGTGTATATCTGTGTGGAGGTCAGAGGTCAGCCTCAGACATCTTCCTCAATCCTTCTTCATGGTGTGTCTTGAGACAGGCTCTCTCTCTCTCTCTCTCTCTCTCTCTCTCTCTCTCTCTCTCTCTCTCTCTCTCTCTCTCTCTCTCCCTGAACCTAAAGTTCTTTGGCCAGTAAGCCCCAGAGATCCTATTGCCTCTATCTCTCCCGCCCTGGAATTACAGGTGCCTTCTACTGTACATGACTTTTTACAGTGGTGCTGGGGACCCAAATTTGAGTCCTCATGCCTTTACAGCAAGCACTTGACCAACAGAACCATGGCCCCAGCCCAAGTTCAGGATTCTAAGAGCCACCAGGTACCTGGACCCTCCAAAGTCCGTCTTGAAGTTGAGGAAGCTGTGTTCTCTGCGTCCTTGTCTGGATTGGGCGGTGGCATGTTTCCCAGATGACCGTTCTTATCGGTATCTGAAAAATGTATTTTAGCAGACTGATAAATGACGAGGCAGTAGAATAGATGTTCCACACCCCTCCCTCCTTTGTACAGCTCAGAAGCAAGCAGAGGAAGAGAGAAGCAAGGCAGAGAAGTACAGGGACTGCACAGGTTGGCCAAGGGATTTAACAGCCTGATGGTAATCAGAGATCTTGAGTGTAATTGCTCATGTTGTTTCTGAAATCGTCCCAGTCAGCCTGGTGGTCTGACGCCCTAATTAGTTAATGGGCACAGGAGGGTTTTACATGTTTAGAAATGAAGGCTTATTGGATCAGCACTCAGAGATACTTGCATGTTTTCATAAATTGACATTTTCCTCCAAGACAAGGAGTCTCAAACTTGAACACGAGTCAGATCCCCTGGGGGGCTGATTAAGACACAGCTCACTGAGCCTCACTCCCCAAGTGTCTGGTACAGCAGGTCTGGAGTGAGGACCGAGCATTGACATTATAACGAATCCTTGTTCTGAGTGCTGCTGCTGCTGGTGGTCTAGAGACCTAAGATGGACGGTGAATATTCTCGGAGAACAGCAATGGAAGACAGGAGTTAAACAGACATGGATGGCAGAGAAGCAAAGGGGACCAAGGGAAGGAAATTATCATATGGGAAATGGGGAGAGATGAGAAGAAGGCAAGAATGTGTTGGAGCATGGGGGAAAGAGAGGCAAGGAGTGGGAAGGGTAAAAGGGAGGGGTTGATACAGGAGCTTAAATGCCTGCATTCTTGTTTGAAAAGAGGTGGAGGACAAAGAAAAGAAAGACAGGGTGATGCTAAACATCCAATGAGGGCTGAGCAGGCAGTGTTGGCAACATGATGGTGAGCCTCATGCACCTGTCACCCTCCCCCCACCCCTAAATGCACAATGCGTGCCAGTCTTTCTGGTTCTGGCCTCCACTGTTCACGTGCTTCGTGATTCCCTGTTCCCTTTCTCTCCTCTGCAACTAGTTAGCAGCCCAGCTTGCTTATTTTGCCAAGAAATAAGCACTCAGGGTGTCTTGATTTCCATCTCTAATCTTTAGATTGCGAATAAAAAGTAATGATACGCTAGCTATAAACATGCTTGTAGAATACTATGGGATGTTTTTACGTATGTGTTGTGTGTACATGGCACTGCGCACATGCAGAGATCAGAGAACAATTTATTAGAGACAGTTCTGGTTCTGATTCTACCATGTGGGTCCCAGGGACTGAACTCAGGACATCAGCCTTGGTGGCAGGCTTCTTTACCTGCTGAGCCATCTTGCCCACTCAAACATTATAGACTTTTATAGATTTATTTTTACATAAAATCCACTTTAGTTCTAATTGCTTCCAAAGCCAGGCCACTCAGGACTGTTGACAGTATGGTGGTGTGTGACTTTCCAGATATCTAGAGCTCTTATTTTCATTCATATCTATATATTCACCAAAGATCCTTCAAAACGAACCAAGGTTGTGTGATTAAATCAGGACACGATGGGTCATTAATCAGATGTCATTTCTGCATGGACTGGGATTCCGGCCTGTGGTTGTGCTTGATTATTGAGTATTCCACTTCTGGTAGTATCAGAATCAAATCTCCATTGGTCAATAATGTATCTTGTAGTCCGAGATCTACCCCAATTACAAGCAGCATGGATCAAAACATCTACACTCTTCTGGATGCTAATTTTGAAAATATGAGCTACAACAGACATGAAATAAAAAGGCTCTACCTACTTTGCACTTGACAATTATGTTTTGTCCTGTTTATAACTTTTCAGTGCTTGAAAAGGATGTTGACTTGTTTTCCTAGTTGTTTTTTATTTTGGCTTGGTTTTGGAGCTGGCCGGTGAAACCCAGGGCCTTCTATGTGTTAGGCACCACTCTCTGGGGAGCAACATCCTCACCCACCTCTATTTCCTTTCTACCTGGTCCTACGGGTGGTGTTAAAACTTGGAAATGACATAGTCATAACCTTCTCCCCCTGTGTTTTGGGGGATATTATTCCCAAAGGCAACCGGAGCATCAGAGCGGGAATTCAAAAACCAAGTTCTCACTCAGCTCTTCCTCCCGCGATGGAAAAACACCAGTTTCTCCAGCCACAGGGAATCCTGTCTGAGCTTGGTTTCCCACTCCCTTTGCACTCTGGTGCATGCTGCTATTTTCCGTGAGGCTGTGAGGCCCCCCAAGCCTGTATGACTTGTGGTCCATATCACATGGTCACCCGTACCCCACCTAGCTCCCCATGACTCAGTCCCCCACACTAATCGCCGCCGAGTCATTAGAGAATGGAACGGCTGAGTAAAGCCAGGCAAGCAGCCAGAAAGCGACAAAACGTGTTCAGAAAATCAGGGATTCCCTTTTCTGCCAGGGAGGCATGGGTGGACACAGTCAGTTCTTCACGGTTGGGCTGGAGGACTTTCTGAATGCTGGCTGGGGGCGGGGGAGGGGGTGTTCCTCCCTGTACATGGCAGCCATTGGGGACAGACTTATTTTCCGATCAAGCAAAGGAACTAATGGCTGAACTACATCACAGGGCCTTGGCAAGCTTTCCTCCTTAGGTCTCACTGAGGACCTTTTCTGGATTTGTATAAGAAGTTCCTCCTGGTGGTCCATGTGTTTGAATTCTCCTTCCCCAGTAGGCGGCACTGTTTGGGGGAAGTGGCAGAGCCTAGCTGGTGCCAGGGGAGCACAGGGATAGATCTAGAGGATTATGGCCCAGCCCTGCTTCCTGGCCTAGCTCTCAGCACCCCCACCAGCTACTGACATGCAACCAGGCACCTGCTTTCCTGAGACAGTGGAATGGATGCCCTGAAGCACAAGTCAAAAAACACCTCTGATCATAACAACTACAACGGACATCATCATGAGCCATTTACTCTCCCCGACTAACAGAAACTGAATTTGTTGAGCAGTCAGTGTGCTTCAGGCACCATACTTGGCACTTGGAATATCTTATTCCATTCAGTCCTTAGACATTGCTGGCATACTTATTGTAAAGTGGAGAAACAGAGTCTCAGGGGGGCAGCAAAAGTGCATTGCCGCATATTTAAGAGAGGGGGGTCCTCTGGCTTTGTGAGTAATTGTGATAAGCATGAAATAAAAGGGTCTAGTGGATATTAATAACCACCAGTTATATGAATATGCAAATGAGTCTGATGCCAAGCTCTTACTAGAATACTGTTGGTCAAAAATTAGTAATTTAAAACTGCATTTGTGTTATCTTACACCTTCTGATGGTCAGGACTGTGGGAACTGTGGTTCCGGCCCACAGGCTCACATGATCAGGAGGACAGCCGTCTCATTGGAAGGTTCAACTGGACATACATCTATTCTCAAGTTTTTTGTGAAGTGGTGTCAGGAAGATCCAGCAACTCTTCTACGTGAGTCTCTTTTCTTCTGAAGCAGTTTCCGTAGGCCAATAGAGAGAAAAGGAAGAAGAGAAGGAGGGAGGGAAGGAAGAGGAGAAGCAGGAGAAGGAGAGAGGAGAGGAAAGAGGAGAACTTGGTGGGAACAAAGGAAGGAAGAGAGGGAGAGAAGATGGGAAAAGGCGATAGATTGCTCTTACTTTGTTGCCTAACTCAAAAGTGATACTCTTTTGAGTGTCTTCTTTTGGCTTCTGACAAATGTGGCTTCTGTTGGATGCAGTTGGTCCTACAGACCAGCCCTGGGGAAAATGGAGTGCATCCCATCCCTGTAGGACCATCCAGAGTCATCTTAGAGGCTGGCACCACAGGAAGCATCATTGTCCCCCAGCTAACCTTTGAGGACATGGAGAACCACGGACCTGGTTTTGGTTCCCTGTCTCCAGACACTACCCAACCGAAGTCCAAATGGAAAAGATGGCACCTTTCCAAAACATGGGGAAATATTATTATTGATCCCCCGGCAATCAGTACTAACCAATATATTTTGCTCCCACCAACTCACGTTCTCAGCAGACAAGCGGGTTGCAGTGTCCCGTTCTTTGCTATCCTGGACCGAAGATGTGTACTTTCTACTCTGCCTTCTCTATCACCAAAAATATGTCCCTCTGCTCTGTCCTCACCACAGTCCCTGTGAACTTAGGTGACTTGTGTTTGCCTGGGCATCGGGTAGTCACGAGTCAAGATTGAGAAGTTCCAGGGCACCCATGCCTCCACAGCCTGTCTCTGCACCTTCTTCCCAGAGGTGGTTGTGCCCACCATGTCTACACCTCTTATAGTCAATGACCCAAGACCATGGTCAACTCTCACTGGACCCTGAGAATTCTATTTCCTCTCATCATCTCTGCATCCCCATATCCCAGGGAGCCATTATAAGTCCCTGAGTGTTTCATCTAATCCTAATCTTCCAACCCACTGACACCTCCATGAATAACTCCCTGTAAAACATCTCTCCTTTTAACCATCCAAACAGAATCCTTTTCTCTGTTGGGACTGACACCCAGAGTGGGCTTTTACTCCCAGGCCTCTGTTCCTTTATACTTCATGAGTCAATCCTTCGATTGTATGTCAGGGTAGATGAGGACAGAAGGCTCATTTTGAAGAGCTCAGAAGCCCATTGGAAACCAAGTCCCCTAGAGTTATGCAGTCCTGGACTGACCTGTCATCCATGAGTAGACTTTCAATTCCTGAGAGAGTTTAGACATTTTTGGTAAGAAAGCAAGAGTATGCCCTATCCGAGATGCTTGAGTACCAGGATTTGAAAAGTTATTGCAGACCATCCCCACTGTGCTCTCTCCTTCCCCAGCCCATCGGGGCTTGCTCTTTTGGATAGGCCATACTGTGTGTAGCTTCCTGTTTCATACAAGGTCTTTATAAGGATCTCCACTTCCCTTCCCGCTTTCTGTGGAAACATCATAGAGCAGAGCCAGGCATTTGTTTGCAACAACCTGTGAGAGAGGAGAGAAAACAGAGCCGGAGGAATTTTGGAAAGCTGCAGCTTTCACCCCAAGAGCCGCCCCTGTGTGCTGGCTGATTCGCTGGGTCCCTAAGCAAGCTCCTGCTAGCCAGGGACTCTGGAGAGAAACTGAGCAGGCAAGCGCCGTATAGCCCAGGGCTGGGACAGGAACACTCACCGAATCCTGAGGTCACTGATTAGGGATCTCTAGGGATCCATGTGTCCCCACAAACCACCCCTGGGGTTACAGATGCCTGCCACTCTGCTCAGCTTCAATGTGGGTGCTGAGGACCTGAACTCAGTCCTCTTTCCTGCAAGGCAAGCATAATCAACTCAGCCACCCATGTGCCCCAGTCCTGGCCTTTGTTTTCAATCAAGCTTTATTAATACAGTAGTGCATATTAGAAATTGATTGGACTTAATTTTTTATGATTACACACACACATTCTCTCTCTCTCTCTCTCTCTCTCTCTCTCTCT
>JADRCD010223649.1:10678-21528 GCA_019843815.1 Montemys delectorum
CTCTCTCTCTCTCTCTCTCTCTCTCTCTCTCTCTCTCTCTCTCTCGTCCCCCCTTCCTAAACCATAGCAAACCAGAGTGAAGGATTACCTTCCCATGGCAAAGAGAGCAGATCATTCACGACACTTGGGTTTTACTTACTTGTAAACACAGATGCCCCTCATGAGAATCTCTGAAGGAAGGACAAAGAATAAGGAGAAAAAAAAATAACCTAATAAAACTGCCTCCAAGCTACAGAAAAAAAAATCTCTTTCTAGTTCTTAAGAAGGGATGGGGGGGGGGAAATTCCATCTCTTCTTCACATTGAGAAATCCCTGTTCTCAAACAGAGCCTGGAGTTAGGACATGGGCCCTTACTCCAACCACAGCTACCATTTAAGCCAGAGAGAGGCAGGGATAGTCTGCTGCACTTGCCTTCCTGGGCCTTTCATGCCATAGTTACATATGCACACATGGAGGGAGGAAGGGCTCTCAGGTTGCTGTGGGGGTTTTGGAGCCTGCTCTCTGTATTGATGGAGGGCTTTGTGTTCATTTATTTTTCTTGTCATAGTAAAGATCTGAGGGACCCGTCCTGGAAAAAGATGCCTGCACAGGGTAGAAATTCTGATCACCACAGATAGACGTGGCTTCCTTGCTGGCTTCCCCACTGCCAAAGTCAATAAATACATGTGTATATGGATACATATTTATATGTGTAGAGTATATACATGTCTATGTGTATATGTCTATCTATATATGAGTATAATGTATATGTGTATGTAAATATGTGTGTATATGTATATATGCATGTGTGCATGTATGTATACATATGTATCTATCTGTACATTTGTAAATATGCACAGTTATCAGTGTGTTTTCTATTGCTCTGATAAAACACTGGCCAAAGTGCAACTAGGAGGCAAAGAGTTAATCTGGCTTACATGTTACAGTCCACTATGAGTGGACATCAGAGCAGAAGCTAAGGGCAGAAGCGGAAACTGTAAAGAAATCCTGCTTACCACCTTACTCCCCATAGCTGGCTCATTTTGTTTTGTTTTGTTTTGCTTTGTTTTGTTTTGTTTTGTTTTATACTGATGAGGACCACCTGCCCAGGGTTGGCACCACCCACAGTGGGCTGGGCTCTCCCACATCAATCAGCAATCAAGAAAACACCCCCACAAACATACTTACAGGCCAGTCTGAAGGGGTGTTTTTCTCAATTTAGCTTACTCTTCCTAGATGACCCTAGTTTGTGTCAAGTTGATAAAAACCCAACCAGGACAATGCATGTGTTTATGTATATATGTGCGTGTATGTTCATGTGTGTATATATGAATGTATATCTGAGTATAAATGTATGTGTACATGTGCATATATATGTGTACATATACATCACACACAGAGGATGTCAGAAATGCCTGTCCTCAGGTGAGTAAGACAAAGGAGCATGCAAGAGTTGAAATGGAAGCCACAGAGTGGGTTGGGGGCCACATTTGGATGTGATAGTGTGTGTGCCAGTGCACATGTGTTCATGTGTATGTGTGTGTGCACACACGTATGTCCACATGCATGAATGGACTTGTATGTATATTTACATGTGTGCCCATATGGACAACCTGAACTGCTGCTCCCCAGGCTCTGCCTACCTTTTTTCTTTAAACAGAATCTCTCGCTACTCTGAAACTCACCAAGGTAGCTAGGCTAGCTGACTGGTGAGCCCAGAGAGCCATCCTCCTGACTCGACCTCCCCAGTGCTAGGATTATAGTCACATGCCTTTATGTCTGTTTGGCTTTTTAAAGGTGGGCCCTAGGGTTTGAAGTCAGGTTCTCAAGTGCAAGGCAAGCACTTGACCAAATAAGCTGTCTTTCCCAGCCCCTGGATCAAATTCTTATGAACAAGTCGTATGTAAATGAAACCCTTTCAACCAACGAGTCCTCTACACAACCTGTGGATTTCTGTACTCAGAAACAGGAGGTGGCCATAGTGGGATGGTCTGTGTATGCTCAGCTCAGTCAGGGAGCGGCACTATTTGGAGGTGTGGCCCTGTTGGAGTAGGTGTGTCACTGTGGGTGTGGGCTTTGAGACCCTCTTCTTAGCTACCTGGAAGCCAGAATTCTAGCAGCCTTCAGATGAAGATGTAGAACTCTCAGCTCCTCCTGCACCGTGCCTGCCTGCATGCTGCCATGTTCCCGTCTTGATGATACTGGGCTGAACCTCTGAACCTGTAAGCCAGCCCCAGTTAAATGTCATCCTTATAAGAGTTGCCTTGGTCATGGTGTCTGTTCACAGCAGTAAAACCCTAACTAAGACACATAGTAATTTTGTTGTTGCTGTTGTTGTTGTTGTTGTTGTTGTTGTTGTTGTTGTTGTTGGAGTGAAAAGGAGCTCGAGTCCATAAACAGAGAAAGCAGACAAGAAGTGCCAGTCTGTGAAATGACTGGCTCTACCTTCAGTACACATATACAAACACACACAGCTTCCTCTGTGAGAAGCAAGAGAGAGAAGGGGTGAGCCTGGCAGCCCGGAGCCTTGGGCTGATGTCGAACGAAGCCAGGGCGCTAACGCTAATGAATTCTGATGATTCGGAGTGGTCATTAAACTAATAAGCCTATTTCAAATTAGCACAGGGGCGGCAGCCAGCCCTCATTTAATGAAGCTGCCTTCATTATTTTAGACACGGCACACTTGTGAAAGTGACTGCAGGAGACAGGCCCGGCCCCTCATCTGATGATTTTATCACTTGCCTGCTGGAGCGTGAGGGAATCGGTGTGATGAAGTTGCTCTCTTGGTCTCTCCTGCCAGAAGGGAATTCTACACAATGCTTGTCTTTTACATCAGCATTTTGTAGTTTGCTGTTACTTACTATTTTGACTTAATTCTTAAAATTGAAGTAGTTGATAAAAAAATTGTCTTTTATTTTTTGTTGTTGTTGTTGTCGTTGCGTTGATCTTTGTGACCTGTGTTGTATTGACCTGTGAGGTCAATGATAAGTGTCTTCCTCAGTTGCTCTCCCCTTAATAGATGGAGACAGGGTTTGTCATTTGAACCCAGAGCCTGACCATTGGAGAGTCTATACAAGGAGCTTACTCTAGGGAACCCCTTTCTGAACCTCCTAACCACTGGGATTACAGGCTGATCACCAACCTGCTCAATATGTATACAGGTGCTGGGGATCCAATCCCCAATCATTAAGCTTGTGTGCCATGTGATTTCCTAGATAAGCCATCTCTCTAGCACATAGTCAGTCAACATCCTCAACAGACTTTCTCTAGTCTGGTTCCATCCACGTTCTGTCCCCTCATTGCTTCTTACCCAATGTGGATCTCTTTGCTCAGCAACTCTGAGCTCTGCAAAGGGGGCCGGCCAACTGAATTCTTTGATGTCACTTGCCACTCTCCCCTTCTGTGCTCTTCTTTCCAGGTAGCTCCTTCTTACCTATGGCGTCCGTCATTGGCCTGGGTCATGTTTCATGAGCTTGCCTAGTTTTAGCATCAAAAGCCCCATGTCCTGGAGACTCCTGGGTCTCAGGCATCTGAGACCATTGCCCACCATGTCAGAGATTCAGAATCTTTTTTGCAGCATGGAGCCTGTTTCCCAGGTGTCCCTCTGCCTTACATTATAGTTATTAGCAAAGGATAAAACGTTCAGCGTTTTCGATAAACCTTTATCTCTCCTGGCCCATCTCCCCCACCCCATCTTCTTTTCCCTCTGATTTGGCCTGTGTCTTTTCTGTCTCCAAGGGAGGCCTGGTGAGATGGCTCAGCAGGATATAGCATTTGCTTCCAAGCCTTATGACCAAAGATCAAGCCTGGCACCCACGTAAGGGGAAGGTAGAAAGAAAGAACTGATTCCTGGAAGCTGTCCTCTGACTTACCTTTCGAGAGTCCCGTGGTGCAGGTGTGCCCTCCCATGAATAAATCGCATACATAAGGCTCTGGATTCAATCACCCAACACTGTAAAAGGCACCAGTTAGTTGTTGAGGCTGTGGAGACGGCTCAGCAGGCCAAGGTATGTGATCGCCAACAGGACCCAGATGGTGAAAGAAGAAATCTAACTCCTGAGAGTTATTCTCAGACCTCCAGCTATGCACAGTGGCACAGGCACTCACAACCCCCTAAGCATAATACATAATAGGTAAAATGTAAATGTGTCTTTTAAAACTCCACCGCTGTAGGTGGGGATGTATTGGGGAAGAGGAAGCAGAGAGGAGACAGAAAGAAATGAGATTAATGGTAAGAAAGCACATTCTCTGAACCTGTATGTGGTCATGTCACAGCCAGGTCATTATTTAATTAATCTGGGAGTGAGAGGGAACCAGCCAGAGGGACATAGGAGCCATGGAGGAGGTGCATTGGATGAGGAATAAATTCAAATAAAGTATAAAAGGCACATAGGTATGGAAATACCACAGGAAACCCATTTATTTCTATGCTGACTTTAAACACCAACTTTAAATTTTAGTAATATATGTAGAAAGACATAGAGTAAAAGTCTGAAAACCCAAAAGAAGAAAAGAACCTAGAAATGACTTCCCAGGAGGCATGGGTAGGTGGCCAGCCTCACTGGACAGGGCAGAGACTTACAGAGGTTCTAGACAGCTCAGGGGGCCCCAGGGCTCTTCTTGGAGTCCCAGTCTCCTACCCTATCTGCTTCCTGCCTTTACTCTTCCATGGGATCTTCCAGGCCCCAGGGCAGCTGCCCGAGGCTTTTACATTTATTTCAAAGGGGTGGATAATCCCTGCATTTTCTTCTTCACATGAAGGTTTAAGATGGAATGAGCAAACAGACCATGGAGCCTCCTCCTCCTGAGGGAAAGGATGAAGAGCGGAATCGCCTCTGTTTACCCAGGGACTTTCCCTCTCTGATACTCCCTTCCCTCAGTGTGGGAGAGAAATGGAAAATATGGGTGTGTGGATGCACATGAGTGTGTATGTGGCAGTGCATGACTTACATCCTGTTGGACAAGCCCCCATACTTCTCAAGGGCAGCAGGCCTCAATAAATCCATGGGCAGAACGTTAAACCTCCACAGAGAATGTGTGGTCCCTGAACCTCTGCAGAGGGTTCTGCAGGCCTGGGGGCATCTCCCAGTTAGAGGATGGGGAAAGAAACCTCAAAGCTGCATGAATCTCAAAGCTGCAGAAGAGGAATTAAGACAATCAACACGGCATTTGGGGATGATCATGAGCTTGACAGAACCACATGGGTGGGTTTGCAGATCAATATTTGCTGAACTCTTAGGCTGCATGCCACCCAAGGTCTTTAAAGATGTAACTCTTGCTGTAGGGGAAACGGAAAAGAGTTTTAGGAAGCCAATGTTCCAGCATGTGGTAGTCTGTCATCTGAGATTCCAATGTGAATGGTTGTTTACTGAGCATTTACTAATGCCAAGGCACTGAATGTATGTGACAGTCACACCTCCTAGTCCATGAGGGCAGCAGCTTCAGGGACCCCCAGAAAATGTCTGAAGCAGCAGATGGTACCCCAGCCACATCCATTAACTTACAAATTAATCTTTATGTATGTATGGGGAGATTATATATATTATATATTTATATATAACTATACAATTTTCATTTATATATATATTATACATATAATTTCTCAGCACATACATAAAAATTGATTTTTGAAGTATGCATAGGAAGTAAATCATAATTAATAGCTATCACAATTAATAATAAAACAGAATTCTTATCACAATATACTGTTCTAAAACCTTTCACCCACAAGTCTCAAATTTGGGGCTGTGATGATGCCTATCAAGAGTTGGGGAACCACAATCACTAACATTGCCCCGGTACACAGTCTGCTGGTGGAGACAGAAGAGACTGAATGACTAATGGGTGGTGTAGAGAGTCTTGTATACAGTATGGGTATGCTGTACAAATGAGCAGATCCTATTCTGATAGGAACAGGAAGTAGAGCATGAGCTATCTCCCTGCTCCGAATAGAATACAACTAAAAAGTGTTTGGTTGTGGAGTGTTTGGTTGTGGAATCTTCTGTTTAGTATTTTCAGATCCTAACTGACCACTGGCAACACAAGCCATGATTACTGGATATAAAGGATGTGATACTGTGTTGCAAGAATGTCAGGCATGAGGGTGGGGGGGGAACTGCTGCAAAAGCATCTCCTGCAGGAGGACCTGATCGAGGACTGCCTGAGAGACCAAGCATTGCTAATGCAGACAGTGCTAGCCAATCGGGAACTGCTGTTTAGAAGAGATGCTTTCTTGGGACCAATGGGGTGGGGGTGGAAGTTGTTAAAGGAGCTTGCAATGGCCTTCAAATCGCTTGCTGTGGCATTTCTCACCTGCTCCCAGAGTTTGTGTCTTTGATTCCATGCCACCTCACCTCTAACCGCCAAGAGCAGGTATGGTCTGGCAGTGAGTAGTCCAGGGCACAGGCAGCATTACTCTACATCATCAAATTCTCACATTATGTCAGTGATGAAATAGACCTGAGACAGGCCCCTCCCTTTCCTCTGTATCCTCCAGGAAAATGCTAGACCAGAACCCATGGTTTCTGATGTTCCATGAGCACCTGGTGAACTTTGTTCAAATGTAGATTCTATTTTCATGGACAAGAGAAGGGGTCTAACTTCCACCTGGTGTTTGGGATGCATTTTTGATGAGGAGGAGCTAGGTGATACTCCAGTAACAAGCAGCCTCCACCTCCGGGTGTTGAAGGTGGGGCAGTTAAAAGCCGAATCCTCATTCATGCTGTGCTCCAATGTCAGCCACACGCTGCACTCCAGCTTGCCCTCCCTTTAAGAATAAAGACAATACTGGAAACAACAGGGACACAGTTGGCCTTCCATGGTGGGTGTTTCCATATCTGCAGATTCAACTCGTGTTGAATCAAAAGTATTTCTCAAGGACTAGAATGACGGCTCAATAGTTAGGAGAGTTTATTGCTCTTGCAGAGCACTCCAGTTCAGTTCTGTAACTCCAATTCCAGGAGGCCCAATAGGAATACACACACACACACACACACACACATACACACACAAATGCAAATATATTTTAAGTGTTTGTCAAAAGGCTTGGGGAGGTAGTGGAGTTCTTGCCATGCAAGCATCAGGACCTGAGCTGAATGCCCCGCACAGGAGAAAAAAAATATCTGTGTGCAATGGAATGCTTGTAAAGATACACAGATATTTGGGGCCAACTGGTCAACCAGCTTTGCCTAATCTGTAAGCCCTGTGTCACAGTGAAAGACTTTACTTCAAAAACAAAGTGGATGGCTCCCCAGAAATGACACTCAAGGCTCAGCTCTGGCCTCCACATGTGCCCCTGCACAGGTGCAGTTGCCCCTGCCCCATAGTTCATTTGTCAAGAAGTATATATATTTGACGTGTAGGGAGTTCTTTTCTTATTTTCATCCTTAAACAATATAACACAGCAATAATATGCATAGGATTTACACAGGCCTGAGAAACCCCAGTCTGGAGATGACTGGGAGAAGAGAGGAGAAATATATAGTATATAAAATATTTAAAATTTTAAATCCTTTACATTTTTATTTCTTTTTATTTCATGTTTATTCGTGTTTTTCCTGTATATATGTATGTGTCCCACATGTGTGAAATATCCACAGAGGCCAGAAGAGGCCATCAGATGCCCTGGAGCTGGTTGTAAGCTATCATGTGGGTGCTTAGAATTGAACCTGGGTCCTCTGCAAGAGCCATAAGTGCTCCTAACTGCAGAGTCACATCTCTGTCTGCTGCTCCATCCTTTTATAAAAGTTTTTAAGCATCCTGACTTTGGTTTCTGTAGTCTTGAAACCACCCTTCACGAGCAGAGAGAGACAGCAAGCTTATAGTTCAAGGGGCAGAAGAGAGGAAAATGAAAATCCTCATGCAGGATTATATATCATAATATGTCACAATTTGTGATTCCGTGGCTAATCAGCCACAAGACTCTAGCCAATCACAAAGAGGTCAAAGATCACCTAATACATTTAGGAAGATGAAGAGTCAGGAATGTTAAGCAACAATAAAAAACATCACACCCCCTCCACACATCAACACATCCAGAACATATCATATGATCTGCATGGAGCAAAGCCCTCTGGGGGCTGTTCCAAAGGCTTTTGCTCCTTTTCGTGTCAATTTTGTCTATATCAGCAATTTAAAATGTCTCTGAAAACAACACTCCATGCACACCCACAAAAAGCACACCAGAAGTTATGCAACTTTAAAATATGCAGTGACGGCAGACAGGCCTTCTGACTTGGGGAGCATGTGAATTGCACAAGATCTCTCTGGATAAAAACAATTGTGTAACCAGGGAAGACTGTACATGCTCAGAAGACGTTCTATACATACTGCCATATTGGCTTGCCCTCTCTAGCTAAGGGTTTTATATATATTTATTTATTTCTAAATATATAAACAATTGTTTTCTTATCTATACTATCCTAGGAAGTGTGCATTGAACATCTAACTTGGTTACAACCTTTCCTTTCTTCTTTCTGTCTTATTTACTTATTTTGTTACTTTTCTTTGTAGAAACAAGTGCACAGGAGTGCACACACACACACATTATTTATTGTTGTTGTTGTTATTACTATTATTTTCTCTTAACATATAGTAGCCTATTCTTATTTCAAAAGAGAAAAATAGGAAGACAGGAATTAAAGTTTGAACTAGAGTTTAATTCAGTTAATAAAGTTTGACTCAGTAAGATCAATATCCAGCATGAAAAAACAAAACAAAACAAAACAAACATAAGCAAACAAACCAAAAAACCCAGAAAACTTTGTAGCTCTATGTCTATGATGAACTGTCATGGCGGCACCATCTGGGCTCCAATAGCCTTGGAGATACCCACTTCCTCATCTTTCTGCACCACTCATGGCTTCTCTATTGGGCAGAGTCATATTAAGCATTTCAAGATCCCCTTGGCATATGTCCCACGATCTGAGCACCTCCAGCATCCTGAGGTCTCCATTGCAAGCTAAGCTTGACCTTTGTTACTTCATGCATAGTTCTCTTAGGACCTATAACTGTGCATTCTGTATGCCTACAAACCCCCTACCCTACCAACTCCTCTTGTCAGACTGCGTGCCTGCGTGGCTCTACCAGGAAAGACATGTCCATAAGTGTCTTTTTAGAGACCTGAGTCTCTGTGTAGGCACTTTTTGTACTGATAGTCATTTTTTTCAGGCACTCTTTTCAAATACGTGATTTTAAAGTAGGTTTCACCTTTACAGCCTGGAGCCCTGAACTGAGTTCTTGGATATAGACACCACCTCCTTCGTCCTAGTGTAAAGCACCTTTTCTTCCTGAGTGTGCTAATTTCACCCACAATTAGAGCCCCTCTCTCTGCCTGCAGCTTTAAATTCTCTCTTGCTTCTTTCCTTAGTAGACTTCACCTATTGTGTCTTTCCGCTCTGTCCCACTCTGTGTTTGGCTAAGTGCAGTAAGCCTTCCCCATGCCACAGTCTGAGTGTTAGGCCTTTTTCTCAAGTCAAACAAATCAGCCATTATTTCTAAGGTCAGTCTCATTCAATTTGTTTTAGGACTCTTTGCTAGAACACATGATGAATAGAATCTAAGTCCCCCTCTGAAACCTCAGAGGCCAAGTCTTTATTGGCTGTGTTTACGTTGACATCTGCTCTTCTGGACTTCTGTGTAATTTTTTTTTTGTGGAGCTCTGATAACAGCCCCTTAGCTTTTACCTAACACAAAGACATGGACTCTTTCAATTTCCCCTCATGATATCAGTTCCTCAATGATCACAACAACCCCACTCTTGGTATACTAATTTCCTCCCACTTTGTGGCCAAATTCCGAGAAAGGTTTGAGCTCACAGTTTCATGGTGAACACAGCATGAAGACAGTGCCTCAGCCCCTGCCTGTGGTGATGGGAGCCTGAGGCACAGCTTGCTCAGATGGTATTATCAGAACTCCTTTCTTAGGCTGTTATTTACCCCTGCTGTGTTGTGCAATAGATTCCATGGACTTATTCCTCTTATCTAGATGGCATTTGCATCCCCTGACCCACATCCCCCAAAAGCTCCTCTCCTCCCTTCCGCTCCAGAGCCCACCTTTCTATTCCTTGATTCTGTGTGTCCAGCTCCTTTGTATATCAGATATAAGTGAGACCAGGCCACCTTTGTCTTTCTGTGACTGGTCGGTTCCATTCAACACAACCCTTTCCAGTTTCTTCTTCACTTGCACAAATGGAAGATTTTATTTTCTTTAGTTGCCTAGCATGTAGTGAAATTTCTGGATCATAGTTTCTTTTTCAGGAACTTCTGTGGTGTTTTTCCAGAACTTCACACACAAGTAAGTTGACAGTTAAGTATTCCCACATTTTAATTTCTTTAGGGAAAAAAACAATCCCGTGAAGAGAATTGAATTACCCAGTGAGGAACTAAGAATGCTTCTAAGAGTTTTGATATGTAGTGTCAAAATGCTGCCATTAAGTTTACACCAACTCAGATGGTATAGGAATGTTTATTTCCCCAAAATGATAAATATGATTTAATTGTAAATTCATGAGCAAAATATCTTATTATCACTGTGGCCGTGTTTCTTTGGTAACTAACATGTGTGAATCTATATGTTTAAAATATTCACTAATAAATTTTTCATTGTTTTATTTATTAGCTCTTTTTTTTTTTTAATTTCAGTTTTGCTCATTCTGTAATGAGCATGTGGAAAGGATCACTTAACCTTTTGTTTAACCTGCCTGTACCTGAAGTCTCTCCGGTGTTTCTCTTAACTTTTGGTTGTTTTAGTTTTTGTTGGGTTTTGTGTGTATATGTGTGTGTGTTGTTGTTATTATTATTGTTGATGATGATGATGATGATTGGTTGGGTTTTTTTGTTTGTTTCTTTTTTTAATTGGGGGTTTTTGTTTTT
>JADRCD010223651.1:10802-46235 GCA_019843815.1 Montemys delectorum
GAGAGAGAGAGAGAGAGAGAGAGAGAGAGAGAGAGAGAGAGAGAGAGGAGTAAATGTTCATAATAAAAAGATACAGCTACATTTTCATGAAAAGAAAACAAAAAGCAAAACACAACAAACCTTTTGATTTAAACAGACTTCAATTTAGGGTCCTGCATTTTCATTGTGTGCTCTGCTTTGTGAATTTCTTCGTTCTGGCAAAGGTCACTGAGGAGTATTTATGCATCACACAGTGAGACATAAGACGATGCATGTCCTGTTCTACTTTCCTCTTTCATAAGTCCCCAGGGCTATCCAAGCTACCTCATCTGTGTGAAGTGGGCATTGAGCTTTGTTTTACTAAAATTCAAATAAAAAGTAGATGTGTTTGATTCTGTTTTTTTTCTTTTTTTTTTCTTAGATGTTTTCTTTATTTAGAATATCTCCTTTCCCAGTTTCCTCTCCAAAAGAAAAAATAAAAATAAAATAAAATAAGAAAAAAAGATTTAAAAAAAACCCCAAAACTAAAACAATCCCCTGTTCCCTCCCCCTCCCCCTGCTCACCACCCCACCCTCTCCCACTTCCTGGCCCTGGCATTCCCCTACACTGGGGCACAGAACCTTCACAGGGCCAAGGTCCTCTCCTCCCATTGATGACCGACTTGGCCATCCTCTGTTATACGCATGCTGCTGGAGCCATGAGTCCTCCCATGTGTACTCTTTGGTTGGAGTTTAGTCCCTGGGAGCTCTGAGGGTACCATATGATCATCTCATTAGATGCTGAGAAAGCATTTGACAAAATCCAACATCCCTTCATGATAAAAGTCTTGGAAAGATCAGGAATTCAAGGCCCATACTTAAATATAGAAAAAGCAATATACCAGTAGCCAACATCAAACTAAATGGAGAGAAACTTGAAGCAATCCCACTAAAATCAGGGACTAGACAAGGCTGTTTCTGTTTTATAAATATAAATTTGAGCTCTTATTCAGGCAGTAGGAAATCAGGGTTTATAGAAAGACAAAAGTACTATGTGTTATTTTATCTTTCCTTAGCTAAAACAGAAAATTGTATTCGATGCTCTAAATAAAAGAAAAATAATACCAAAGAACTAGAAAATCCCCAAATATCTCCTAAATTGTCACAGAGAGGGTCTGAGTGTCAGATGATCTGCATACTCTGAGGTTCCAAAGGGGAAAAAGTTTACTGTGGCCAGCCTAAATCTTGACTTCTTAGCTAGTGTAAGAAAGAACATTTACATGAGTGTAAATGATCTGTAGGTTTTACTGCCTAGTTTTGGTTGTTTACAATATAAATACTTCCACTTGCCTCTGACCATTTTCACAAACATTTAATAACCTTGAATTATTCATATTATAGATTTTAAATAAATAATGTAATTGCTCTCTTTTCAGTGTATTTCTGATACCCTAAACAAGTCTATTCTTGCCAACCTTGTTTTCTTAGTTTCACTATGATCATCTCTGTCATGAATTGCTCTGATTTGAGTGATAAACATTTATGTGAAGTTGTAGTTTGGATTTATTTATATATCCTAATTTCAGAATACTATAGTAAGGTGGAAAATACACCTTACAATGGAAAGAGTATGGTAATTGTATACGGGAAATGAATTTTTTTTTTATTTTATGTTACTTAATTTGTTGCTGTTGATCTCTAACAAGCCCAGCGGCAAGCACCTTCAGATCTGACAGATTCTGAAGCATAGTGAAGGCTGTGTTTATTTTCAAATGGCTGTGGTGTTGTGTGCCACTGTGCCTGAGTCTGAAGCTCTATCACTTTGGGTTTGGAAGGATAAGCGTTGTGCACTACAGTCCAGATACTTCTATCTGTGAAGTGGGAGAAGTTAGCAGACACAGTTAGTGACTGGAGAGATGGCTGACAGAGGGCTCTTGCTCCCTCAGCACACTGCTATGGAACAAGATTCTAAGCAAAATATAAGACAATAATTAAGAGTTTGAAGTGGCTCATGACGTAGAGAGAAAACCAAACTATACTGAAAACCTACAACTGAAATCACTTGAACAGTAAGCTAGGTCACTTGTCTTCTTCTGTGTGGCTAATTTTTCATAATTCTGTACTCACATGTCAGGAATATATAATTGAATAGATATCAGATTGAAAGACTTGAGCACCAATTTTGTTTTTAAATTTTAATAATTTGAATATAATATATAATTAAATATAATCAGGATTATTTTCCCATCACATAGAATCTACACAGAAGTTATTTTTTAAGCTAATAGTTAAATGGCATGAGTATTAGTGTTTTTTAAAAACATCTGAAATATTTCTGAAGTTAGGAACTTATCATAATTATATACTTTTTTTTTTTAATGTCAGAAAAATCCTTTTCCAGACTTGAGTCATCGGGAAGAAGTTTCTTTTTTCCAGGCAGAGTAGCTCAAAATAGACTGGATGGTTTCCAAGAGCTTCAAAATGAGTTTTGATCTGGCTTAAGACAGTTTTAAATATTTTTCAAAGACAAGAACATTTTGAGAAATTTTTCAAAAGTTAGAAAATGAAGCTTTCTTAACAAGAAATAGATCTTAGAAATTAACTGTTTAAAAACCTAGTAGTGTCTATTCAATCAGAAAAAAATCCAATCATCTCTCTTTCTAACCCCCACCCTCCACTGTGTGTGTGTGTGTGTGTGTGTGTGTGTGTGTGTGTGTGTGTTGGAAACTGAGAAGTTAAACTTTGAAACTTATTTGGGAAACACAACTCCTGAATAAGGTCAAAGGGATCTCTTCAAAGAACAGAGTGGGTGCATCCTGAAGATGTGATGCCTGAAGATGAACAGTTGCACAGACAACATGATGAGAATGGACCAGGCGTCAACTAGAACTAAACATGCACCATCAATTGACTTTCAAAGCAACCTAGTACAGGTGTACTGAGTCAAGGCTGCTCCCTGGAGAAAGAGGCTCTGCAACAAGTTGAGACTGGAGAACTGGACCCCATACACCAGTAACTTGTTTTATATCACTAAACATGAAGGAAATTGTAAATGATGCTTTCATCTAAATTTAAGTTCTGCTTATCAAAACACACTGTAGGGAACACCAAGTGAAGCCACAGGCTGAAGACGATAATTTTCTCCAACCTAGACTAATAACTGAAAACTTAACACCCACATTACATGAATAGCTTACTATAAATGGATTTTTGGAAAGCCCCATTTCTAAATGGACATGTCACAGAAGAAGACCCATAACTCCTTGCAAGTATTTGTAAGAATGCTCAACAGCAGTCCATAGCAGAGAACTGAAAATTAAAATCCAAAAAATGATACCAGTTCACATTTATACTATATAGTCACTAGATTAAAATAAACAAATAATGGCTAATAACAATCTCCAGTATCATACATACTGGGTGAAGTTGCAGAAATTTATGTCTAAACATGGGTTTAATCTCCAATCTACCTCATTTCATATACGAAACTACTATGAGCTGTGAAAACAACAGAAATCTAGACTACGTCTGCTCCCAAACATTTTGGACTAAGAATTCTCTCCTTGCATGTCTTAATTGTGACAGAGCTTGCACTAATGAATGTCCATTTGTTGTGATTCAATGGACTGCTTACTTATGAGCATTTGTCTTACTCACTAGATGTAAATTATTAATAGCATTGCCAGACGTAAGAATAACTTGGATTGTTTCATCTTAAGTAACAGAAGACGTAGCTAAATAAAATAAGAGGGCAATAGGACGATGGCTTGGTGGATAAGGTGGTTTCAAGGGCCTGAGCTTGTGTACCTACAGAAATGCTGGGTAGGATGGAGGCACCATCCCACAAGAGGTGTCTCTGAGAGCTCAGTGCTCAGTTTGTCTAGAGAATCAGTGAGCTCTAGGTTAAATGAAAGACCATGCTTCTGACAATAAGGTGGACAGTAAAGACAACAGGGTAGTCCTTATGCACAGACAAGCACACCCTGCACACACACACACACACACACACACACACACAAGGATGTGCATACCAAACACATGTAGAGAAAAGAATAGATTTAATTTATCAAAAAGTTTTTTCCACTTCTGAAAGCTGCTGAACTTTCTGAGCTTAGCTGTCATTCATAGCAAGTAAGTGATTTTCAAGTAATTTATCTCTGCTTTCTTGTTCTCCAGTCACCTGTGAGTGTACATGTCCCCATGCCTTGTGCTCGGGCTAGGGGACAGGCCCTTTCACCACATTCTAGCTGTGAGCATCATAAGAACATATCAGGATATTTGCTTTGTAGGTGATTTTACATAGGCAGAGCTGGGTCACTTGCAGGGGCTAATCAAGTGCAGAATAAAAATACCTGCATCTCAAACTGGGAAAGCATGCTTTTTAAAAGCATTAAAAGTGTGATCGAGAAAAGTGTGATCGAGATTTTTTTTTTTTTTCTTTTTAACTAGGAGCAATACAGTGAATTTTGTCTGTTGAAGAACAAAGGAAATTCCAACTTCAGGTGGGCAGTACCTCAGCTCCCAGCTCTGACAGCTTCTTGGCAAGAGCCATGGCATCAAGCTTGACTGGATGGGAAGGAAGTCCTGAGGGGAAGCGCAGGGCGGGGGGCCGGAAGAACAGCAGGCGGGGCTGGAGCCTCAGCTGCACCCTGAGCTCCATGTCTACGGTGCAGCGCCAGCGCCACCATGTGGCCATCAGCGGGAGAAACCGATTCTCAACCCATTTGCAGAGCACAGAATTGTTCAAAGGCCCGGGAAATCCTTGAGAAAGAGCATCCTCCAGCTCTTCTCCATCTAAAAGTGTCAGAGATTTCCCAACAGCTCAATTAGTAAGCCATCTGGAATGTTTGCTGTCTAGGCACTTGGTATTTGTTTCTGCACTTATCAAATATTGCTCAACACCATGTGCCACACATTGAACTGAGCAGGTAGGCAGCACACACGGAGGTCCACTGGGGCATATGAACTGTGAGATGATCAGTATAAGACAAGGACTTCAGTGTGGCAAGGAAAGGCACATCTTAGCTCGTGGGGGAGCAGTCAGCATTTACATAGATGTTCGCACTCCTCTCCCCCACGATGAGCACAAGGATTGATACCTTAGTAACGGTGGCCCCAGAGTCTGTTCTCTGCCACTGCTGCTTGCTTTCACAAACAGACCAGGAAAACTTCCTGTTGTTAAGTGTGACTTCTGTGTTCAGGAAGAGAGCCATCAAGGAAAAAACAGTGTTACGGTCCACTGTTACTCAGTTGAGTTCCTGCACCTTGCCTGGCTTTGTTGCTTTCATTTCCTGTATCCAGAGTGCTTGTATATTCTCCAGTTATCACAATATAAACAACTGTTCTAAAAGTGCTTCAAGTTAGTTTGAAAAGTTAAATAAACATTGCTTCTTCAAGGGCTTAGTGAATATGTATGATGTCCTGTTGTGCCCAGGGCCACTTGTGTTCTCTTAAGCCATAAGGGTCATCTTTGAGGCTCTACCACCTTTTCATTTGTAGGGTTAATCCTCCTCTCTCAGTGTCTCTGCTACTTCGGGGTCATGGCCATAGTAAGGACAATTGCCCAGAAGCTTAGATTCCAAAGAGCAGACAATAGGAGGCTAGAAAGATACCTGCTCACACCCAGCTTCCAGACCTGGCAGTTTGACCTCTGGTAGAGAACAGACCAGAGCTCCCAAATGCACACAGGATGTCACTCTCTGTGCCTGTACCCAGTACGTTGGCGCTGAAGTAGGAGACAACAGCTCTAACAGCCCCCAAACAAGGAAAAGGCAGGTAATTAGATGAGCCATGTAACAAGCTGCAAGACGTGATCTTAATGAACGCAGCAGATTTGTTAACAATTACTGGAAACCAAACTGTCACCATAATTTATGGTTATGCCCTTAAGGGGCTGAGACTCTTCACTAATCATTTTTGCCTCATCCTGTTAGTGTATGCCCGTCTTGTTTACATGTCTGGTCAGTGTACAGGTTGATGTCTAGGCTGAGGTCATCCTTCTCTGCTAAGTCCATTGAGAATATACTTTCTAGTCATCAGGCTTCCTTGTAAACGTGACTGGATTTATAGTAAAAAAAAACGCTATCAGCTGAGAACCCTGAAGACCAAGTTCTCAGCTCAGAGGAGATGTATTTGACCCACAGGGACAAAGGTCAGGAAATAAGAAATAAAGACAGGCAATAGAGGACCTAGAGAAGGGGAGAGGGGGCAGGGATATCAGTCTAGGCATGGGCCAAAGGACTGCCTCTAGATAGAGAGGAGAAAGGTAAAGCGGGGAAAACCTGTGTTCGGATGAGGTACTGAATTCTAATTGCGTATGTTAGTTAAGGAAGCCAAGGGGGGCGGGTCTTGATCGCTGGGCTTCAGTACTTTGATAGTTGGACCTTGGCAGGCAGCCTCTGGAGAAGGAAGTGGCCAAATAGGAATAGACCTTGGTGGTTAGCTTTAGGAATCTAATCTGTTTGTAGCAAGGCAACCAGGATGGGAGAGAAGGGTAAGACCCTGCCAGAGTCCTGCTCACATGCTTGAGTCCCTTCAAGAATCCACTAGAAGATTGGGAATGTCCGTGGGAGTGGTTCCCTTGGAGGACTGACTGAGGCTAAAAACTCAACCTGGATGTGGGCAGCAGCATCCATTCCATTGACTGGGACCCCGACCAGAATAAAAAGGAGGAATGGAGAAAGTCAGTTTGTAGCAGCATCCTCCTTTTTCAAGTATTTTTGTCTGCTGAGCTGGAAGCTTCTTCCCCCCCCCCCATACCCTCCTATCCTGTTATTGACTGAAACCCTTGAAACTGAGCTGAACTGCAATCCCACACTTATGCTGGGCCCTTGGACTAATTAATGGTCATAGATATAAGAGAAGTCACTTGAGTATATATTTTCCATCCAGCTTGTGTCACATTGTGGATGTCAAGGTCTGGTAGACAGGGGTGAGCTGTGCTTCTAGGACCATCGTCCTTTTTGAGAGTTGCCTCCTTCTTTGGTGGATCAGCCCACAGTACAGCCCCCTATACTTGTGACCACATCAGGTTCCAGTTCATTTTCTCTGGGAGAGTCCTTCCATTTTTAACCCAGAATTTTCAGGAAAAATGAGATAAAACTGAAGCCAAATATAGTTGGCTTGCTGTTGCTTGTAAAATGTAATTTCAAGTTCCACATTGTGGGACCCACTTCCTTTATTGATTGATTATCATGAGTCTTATCCTCTTTGTGGTTTGATGACAATGTCTTTCTACTCACACAAACATTTGAGAGAAAGAAAGAACTCTACTTAGAACACACCAAGTTTGCAGTCATCGAATCTCCTCTGCCTAGATTTCAATATATTTGAAAAACCTGTTTTTTTTTTTAAAAACTGAGAATCTACATTTGAATATGGATCTGACAAAACAAATGATATGTGCAAGATGTCTATGATTCTGTGAATCAAATTTTAAAAGACGTTAATCAAACCTGTACCTGTTTCTATATAAGATACAACAGTGAAAGTTTTGTAAAATTTTAGAATATTATGGATATTGTTGGGACAAGAGGAAGTGAAATGAATCCTCATATAAAATAACATGAATGTATTTTTCAGACTCTAATAACTCATGAAAAAGTATGCTTTGCTCTGATATTATTGGGTGTTTGTGGCTATGAACAAATGTTTTTGTTTTTTCCTTTGCAAAAAGAAGCTGATAAGTTTCATTTTGGTCAACTCCCAGAAAGACATCATTGGCCAGAGAGGCAGAGGAGCACAGGAGGTCCCATGATCTAATTCCTTCCTTCTGAACTTACTACTTGCACAGAAATGCAGGATGAAGGGCCTGAGTCTGCGGAAGTGACTCTTATTAGCTTCCTTCGAGTGCAGTGATGATTTTTGTATTTCTAGATCATAAACATTCACATGCAATATAAACAATGCTCCCCATTAAAATGCTTAATATTTTCATGGTCATTTTTTCTAGCAACTTGATGCCTCTAAATCTTCTGAGCCCAAAGCCCTCTCCCACTGATCCTGGTATGTCTGTGCTCAGTGTGAGGAAGGCTAATAGTCATGTGAACAGCCAGGACAAAACCTTTGATGACAATGGGACATTTCTTCAGACAGCCTTCTCAGCCTCTAAGATCATTCCAGTTTAAATAAACCTGAATCAGGAACAGCCTGAAAATCATTTGAAATCTGATTCTCACTCTTTCGATCTCATTAGTTAGCCTTTACAAAGAAATTAAGAACATTTCAGACACAAAGCAAGGCTATAGTAGACTGTGTCTTTAACATGCTATCTCTCTGGGTGTGGATTTGAAATTCAGTGTATCAGCTGTGTGCCGAGTCCTCCTTCTCATGAAGGATAAAAGGATTGCACTGTTAAAGATGAGAGTAGAAGACTGTACTGAAGATTTTGTTTGGCCCATCTTCCCAAAGTCCCTCATGCACTAACAGCAGCCGGAAAACACGACTTGATGGTGGCCCTGGAAAACTCTGTGTACAGATGCTGAGGTGTCCTCAACAGAAGAACTCACTTACCCTTCACAACAGTGCTCTGAGGTGATTCTGTCACCTCTCCCTGCCCCCCCCCCCCCCCGGAGAAAACACTTTGAAAGTCAGTGCTTTCACAGAGCCTTGTAGAGAAGTCAAGGTGAGGGTGGGATGATCTGGCAGACACTCAACCTCTTCCATCAATGAAATCCTCTAAATCCTTTACCTGGAGACCCCAAACCATCCTTAGCTTGCTATCTCTTCCTGACTCCACCTCTCAGCATGTTCCAAAGGGCCTAGAGAATTTGCCTGCATGCTGAGCACTATTCCCCTAACTCGACTTCCCAACTCATACAACAGTTCGTCTCTCCAACAGTGTCTTGTGTCCTAGTGGGCTGTGTTCTCTCTCCCACCTACAACAGCTCCAGCCATCCCCTCTGGATCCCCCCAATTGTTCCAGTCTTTCTCCTTTCTCCAATTAATCTCTGAAAAAGTTACCAGACCATTCCTCAAGTTATCTTTTGTCCAACTAAGACTTTGGCAGCTTTCTTATAAAATGAATAAAACCCTGACATGTTCACCCATAATCTTTACTTTCATTTCAGCCCTTGGATGCCCCAGCTTCTGTCCCTGCATGCATTTATCATCTTGTGTGGTTTAATTTCCATTTGTTCTTTCTCATTCCCAAGCCTAATATGACCCTACTGCTTCCCACTGGCTCACATGTCTCCAAAGTTTCTGGTAAACTTTCTTTCATGATTTCTTTCTTCCCTTTATTCATCTCTTCTGTTATTTCATGGTTCATGTGTACTAAGATCTAAAATAAGCCTTACCCATTTTGTCTCTCTTTTTAATGATCTCTTTCATTAATGTACTCAGCTCATCACTGTTAAGGTAACAGTACCAACACACTTGTGTTTATCCAGCAAATTTATCCTTCTCAAAATCTGAAATAAATTATAACTTACTATAGATTGGCTTTCCCACAGCTTTGGCATGTCCATGGCACCAATTACAGGGGATCTGTTCATATTTCATCCATTGGAGTCTTTGTTTTTCGGAGTTTGCCATTAAACAGTGTTTTGAAACCCAGTTGTGGAGCAATTGTAATAACCTCACATGGCCAATCTCTGCTTCCCACTAGGAACTACATTACCATCAGGCATACATTGATCATGTTCAGGCATGTTGAGGAAGCAGGGATAGATAGCCTCAACTCTGTAGAGCTCTATGCAAAAGATATTCCTATATCCTACTCACAATTCTTTCTTCACATTCTCAAGGCACCAGACTTCATAAAGAAATCCCTCACTAGGTCAAGGACACCACAGAAGACCCACATTGTCAAGTAACCTTCAACCATGGGGGATAACAGAGCCTGGGTCACCAACCAAGGAGGGTACAGGATCTGTACCTAGAACCGTTACACATTGGCTGCAAATGTGCAGCTTGCTCTTCACGTGGGTCCACTAACAAGTGGATCAGGACTGTCTCAGTCTCTGTTCCCTGCTACTGGATCCCCTTCCCCTACTTGGACTTCCTGATTGGGCCTCAGTGGGAGAGGATGTGTCTAGTCCTGCAGGAACAAGAAGCCCCAGGGTGAGGTGGTACCCAAGGGGAGGGAGCAATGGCTGGAAGGATTTGTAAGGGTGGGACTTGGAAGAGAGGAGATGGTACTATGATTGGGATGTAAAGTGAATAAAAATATACATAAAAACAAAAGTAATCTGCCCTGTATTCTATCTTTCTTGTCTCTGTCTTGAGCCTATTGTCACCTGTCCAGAAGGGCCTCCATGATCACTTTGATTAAAATACACATTTTTTAAATTTTTTTTTTTATTTTTTGGTTTTTTGAGACAGAGTTTCTCTGTATAGCCCTGGCTGTCCTGGAACTCACTCTGTAGACCAGGCATCCAATGCTACCACAAATGCCTGAGGTAACAGACTTACAGAGAAGAAAAGTTTCTTTTGTCCTATGGTTTCAGAAGCATCTCTCCATGATGTGCTAGCTCTGGTGCTCTGGGCCTGTGGGGAAGGCAAAATCCTGACTGGGTCAGGAGGTCATGACGCTTGCTTGCTCCCAGACCAGGAAGAGAAGCATAGAAAGAAGGGACCTGAGCCATGGTTGGAAGGCAAGAGTGTCCCAGCAGTCTTGTTTCTGTGTCTCTTCTGCAGGTCACACATTTCCCCACTGGGAAACAGAAGCAGGAAAGAAGCTCCCTAGCTTGACATCCAAAAGGAATGAAAGGAATTGGATCAGACCTTGTAGGAGACTAAAGGAAAATTTGCCTTAGTTTCCAGAAATATAATCTTGCATATTTAATCATCTAGAAATCTGTGTGAGAGGAAGGAGAGTTAGCCCAGCTGTTAAGAACTCTAGCTGCTTCTCCAGAGGACCTGGATTGAATTCTGAGCTTCCACATGGTAGTTGACAACCATTTGTAATTCCATTTCCGGGAACCCAATGCCCTCTATGAGCACATAATACATAAATATACATGCAAGGAAAACTCGGATGAACATAAACTAAAAATAATTTTTTTTAAATTGTATAATACAAGCTGCTTAGGGAACATGCTCTTTTCTGAAATACATAATTTACATTAATTCAAAAATGTTTCCATACATGTCATTTTATGTACCATATAACAGAAAAAATATGCAACACATTTATGATCAAGCTTGTCCTTCATGGCCAAGAGACTTAAAGTATGGAATCAAACAAGCATAGTGAGTTCTGCTATCTGGACAGGCTCTGAATCCTAATCTCCAGGTACTTTCGTTTTCTAAGAATAAGGCAGTTATAGCTGAAATTTCATAAGGAAGTGGTAAGGGAAGAGGGATCTGTGGCAAATAGTAAGAGGAGATTGGAAACTCTTGTCTTCTGGGTTTATCGTATGAACATGGGGGCAGCTCTGAAATTCACTGAGATGCATTATGGGTATTCCAAGTAAGTAACTTAAACAGTAATCTAGTTGAAAATTGTCACAGAAATTGCATTTCTTGAGTTCATTTCAAAATGAGATGTTTTTTCCTGAGACAAGTTAAAGCATTTTTGTTCTTTCAATGTTCTGGATTCAGACCATCTGGAGACTCTTAGACTCCCCCCTGGTATTTTTTTTTTCTTTTGGGCAGGGGGTGTGGTTTGGAGCAGGGGAGCCAGAAAGGGTTAGAGATTTATAGCTTCTGTGGGTTTCAACACACAATTCAAGTTCTCCCCCCGAGAGAATTTTATTTCATTTGGAACATTTGTGCAATGATGTAGCATGTCATATATGAAGCATTCCTCATGATAAAAACCAGTCTATCCTCTGCATGTTCAGTCACATAGCTGAGTGGGGTGTGATCTGGAGCAGACTTCACTGAAGAGCCAGGATCGTGAGGAATGCAGTGATAAGCTCGTTGCAGCCTGTCTCCGAGCATCCTAGCTCTGCTGAGCTGGAGCCAGAAGACAGCAAGCATCCACTTCTCTGTGGTCACTCATCAGGCGTCCTTCACAGGGGAAGTTTATAGAGCTCCAATGCTTTGAGATGCTCTGAAAAAGGTGACCTGGAGTAACTTCGGTGCCAGGAAAGTAAAAAGGGACCATGAAAGGAGGCTCAAGCTAGGGTAAAACAAAGATGCTATGAAGTGGAGGAATGAGGAAATAAAGGAGGGTAGTTGGGGGGCAGGGAAAGGGGAAGGATAGAGGACACTGAGAATGCCTGAAAAAGTCATAGGGAATCATATCATCTTATGTTTACTTCAATTGTATATTTGAGGATTAGAGTGTCTTCTTTGAGACAGTGTCTTCTACGTATACCAGGAAAGATACACTCATGAAACCTGACTAATATGGCTGCTTAAATAAGACTCTATATGTCAATTAGAGTAAAGATACTGCCCCCCTGAAGCCATAAACTATCAAACAAAATCCCCTTTTTCCAGACATGGGGAACTTCCTTTCTTGTTCTTGGTCATAGAAGTCCCAGACAATATAGGTTGTTGCTGTTGTCCGTAGATGTCTCCCAGAAATTAAGAGTCCAGCCATATTGTCTAAGAGTCTTCTTTGCAACTTAATTTCCTTTTATCTAAGAGTGATTCTCAGGCTTTATTGTTTACTCTGTCAAAAGGGGGTCTAGTGAATATGGTCAGTTTCAGGAACTTCCTGAAGCATTTTGAATTAAAACTTTCTGTTTAAGGAGCTTCACTGTAGAATAAAGCATTGCAATCTTGGAGGAATCTATTATGCAACAAAAAATACAACAAAAACAAAAGACAAAAACTCAAACAACAACAAAAGAAAACAGTAAGCAAGCAAACAAAAAACTTAGACACCAAAAATAATGAGAACACTAACCAGGACACCCTACCTAGTGATTTGGAGAACCTGTAATTATTCTGCCTACCTCAGGATATCTCTGAAGAATAAAAAGCAAGTCTGATAAGCTAGGCTTGAGTGCTAGGTTATGCTCTGTCATTTTGTTAACAGACAGTTCCCTTGAACACAAAGGGAGAAACACTGAGTATTTATGAGGTGATCATCCTACCTTTTGACCTCTGTATTTACTTAGATTGATAAAGCCACTCTACTGTACCTTATTTACCTAATATCTCAACCTTTAGTCTTTCAGCCTACACACACATTGACCTTTATCTTTTGTTCATTCCAAACCAGACCCACCCTTCAAAAGAATTTCTGAGAGTTTTCTCTGATTCATTGAACCCAGTACCCACTGTCAGGAAACTCCCACTGCTTGCATACAGGAGCTTCCTCATTATTAATATTTATATGCATATGTATGAATTTGTATATTTCCAAAGAGCAGCCATGTTTAGGGTAAAGAGTTTCTAAGAGTAATGATTGTCATGGTAGTAGGTATTGAAATAATATACCAACAGCATGAAGGAAAGCAGAAAAGATTAACCTGATATGCTGGCTAGTTTTAAGTCAATTTGACACTAGCTAGAATTATTAGAGAAGGTAAACTTTCATTTGAGAAAATGCCTCCATAAAATGGCAAATCTATGGCATATTTTTTTAAATTAGTGGTTGGTAAGAGAGGGGAGTCCAGCTTATCGTGAGTGAGGTCTCCCTTGACTGATGGTCTTGGGTTCTATAAGAAGTTAGACTCAACAAGCCACAAGGAGCAAGCCAGTAAGCAGCACACCTCTATGGCCTTTGCATCAGCTCCTGCCTCCAGATTCCTGTCCTGTTTGGGATCTTGTTTTGATTTCTTTGATGATGGATGATGATGTGGGAGCATTAGCCTTATAAGCTCTTTCTTCCTTCTTTCACCATGGCGGTTGATGGCAGCAATAGTAAACCTGAATAGGATATGCGATGTATCTTGAAAGCATATTCCATCAGCCAGTGCACATGCTGAGCTGCTGAGGAGAGGGGAGAAGCCTCCATTTAGTCCTGGTGTTTATGTGAAACTGGGACTGTATGAGGAGCCAGCAGCTACTTTGTTGAAAACTGTGACTGTAAGCCAACATTCACAACAGATTAAAACCAAACTTAAAAAAGTTTAAACATGTTTGGTACTAAGTAAAAGAGCATAATAATTGGAGAGATTTTTCTCTGTTAACAATGATATTAAAAAATGAATGGGGAAAAAAAAGAAAACCCTAAAGGTAAGTTACCTTCTGTTCCGCCATTCCAGGGCTAGACTGCAGAGCATTTATTATCGTCAATTAGTGCTGCAGGATCTACACACCTGAATATTCTATCCATCAGCTACATAGACACATCTTTTGGGATAAATTCAGCAAATCTGCAGATCTCATCACTAATATGCCAATTCCTTTTGCTCGTAAAGACTCTGAATCTTGTATTTGCCTTGAATATCTTCCAAAAAAGCCAAAAGATTCATCACTTATGCAAAGTATTTGCTGATATAAAAACAATGAAACAACTCATGAAGGCAATGATAAGAGATTGGCATCTTCTAGCCACCCAGTCTTCAGAGTTAAATCATAGTAACCCACTGAGTGTCTTTCAATACATTTATCAGGAGCTAAGGAACAGACTAGTTGAAACACCTTTTTATGTCTTAGTTATACAGTAAAGAACTCCTTGTTCTATGTTCATTCTGGTTTGTGATCTTACAGTAGTGAGGGGGTACTCAAAAAGAAAGGAATTTAGTTAGCTGTATCATTGGCATTTGTACACCAATTTGCCTTGGCATTTGTCTTGTCAGTATCTTCCTGGGGAGATATAAACAAAAGTCTGCTCTACCCCATAGAGCACTGACAACAGACCTGAGAAACAATTCTACTCAAGTCTAGATTGATGTAATGAGTTTGTTGTGCTTTTGCACAGTAAATGGGTGTAAGTTTACTTATGAGAGCAGCTGCATCCTCTAATACCCACCCCAGGATGGGTGGAGACAATGAAAGCTGCATCTCTGGAGCTCCTCACAAGCTGGTAGGCTGCACCTCAGAGTCTTTCCTGCCAATTGTTTACTGCTTATGTCACCTTGAGAAAGAACCTTTTGAATGTCTTGAATGTCATAAGCTTCATGAGCTTCCTAAGCCTTGGAAATTGTTTGTCCTTTTCAGTCTTTATGATGTCCCTCATCCCTCCAGGAGTGAATGTCCATTCAGAGGAAATAGACAAGCTTGTCTTTAAGCTTTAATCTGAAAGTAGGAACATCCCATAAGGAAGGCAAGTTTGCCTTAAGCCACGCCGAAGAGATAGGCAGGATAATTATTGTTTTAATCAGATACTGGTAATTTTCTTTTCCAGAATTCACACGAATAGCATGGTTCCTACAAGGTGGGTAGTATCTGATTAAAATGACAATTATTCTGCCTATCTCTTCAGCATAGCTTAAGGCAAACTTGCCTTCCTTACATCTATTACTTCATTATTACCATTTTTGATGTGGGGGAAAACAGTTATGATCTGGTCTCAGAAAATAGCAACTATAAAATACAGTATTATTTGTTTTAGTTAACCATATTATACATCAGATATTAAGAATTAATTGATGCTTTAATTGACCATTAATATTTTGACTGACATCTCTGTTTCTATTACCTCCCAGCCAATGGCAACCACTGTGCTAGTATCTCCTTTGTGGCCTTGAATTTTTTTTTTTAGGTTATAGTTTTAAGTGAGATCATGTGGCATTTTTTCTTTTTGTTTAAAGCTTATTTTACTTGATATAATAGTGCCCATATTTACTCATACTGTGATAAATAGAATTTCTTTTAAAGATTGAATCATATCCTATCTATACCATATTTTTCCATCTAGTTATAGCCCTTTCCATAATCCAACTGTAGTGAATAGTGTTACTATACACACAGGAGTATTATAGGGAACCTTGGAGAGCAGAGTGATTGTCTAAGGGATGCCATGCTCATTCTGTAAAACAAAGAATTATACTGCCCAAAGAGGCTGAAGACTGAGAGGCCAAGGAAGCAAATAACTTTTTAAAAAGTAGTGGAAGAGCTGCCATCAGGATTGGAGAATCTCCAGAGTTGAGAGGCCAGAGAATGGGCTCTCAATCAGGATGCTTTATAGAGATGCAGGGTCCTGCACTTTTCTGACCACCCATCCTTTCTCCTTGATTGGTGCACCCCAGCTATCCTCCCTAGGCCAGGCTTCTCCTTCCCAGAGTTCATGATTCTCAGTCTAGGACAAGAATAGGCTATCTTAAAGGGGCTTGTCCTTGCAATCCCTATCATCTGTGTTCCCCAGGAGGCAGGTGTTTCTTTAGAACACTAACAACTCTATTTGGACATGGAGCAATGAGTAAAATTGATGTTGTTGTGTCTGTTCTGTGTTGCAAGTTTTGAAAAAAACCTTCACTGTGTTTTATTCAATCATTGCTTCAATTCACATTCTCAGCAATATTCTTCAGTGGCAAATACTTTTCTACACTGTTTTCTTCAACAACTTATACTCAAATAAGTTTTGCGATTGTGAGGAAGTAATGGAGAGAAGAAGTGTACAACTTCAGGCCTCTGCTATGTTGCCGCTCATTCTTCCCAGACAAAACAATTTAGGGGCAAAAGTGTTTATTTTAGCTCACAATTCCAGATTATCCTCTGTCATTTTGGGAAAATGAGGCAACAGGAACTTGACATAACTGGTCACATCCAAAGTCAAGAGTAGAGAGGAGGAATGAATGTGTGCTTTGCTCAGCTTACACAGTTCAGAATCACCTTTCTAGGGAATGATGCCACCCATGGTGGGTAGGTCTTCTCACATCAGTTAAGAATATTTGTCATAGGGCATCCTAATTTAGATAATTCCCATTGAGATTCTGAGGGGATTCTACTTTGTTTCAAGTTGCTTCTGTTCATCTATTCTCCCTCTCACCTCTCTCTTTCTTTCCCTTCCCCCACCCTCCCATCTTCTTTTCTAAATGCTAAAATATAGAAGACATGTAACCACTAAAATTTAATGTAGAAATTTTTGTTTATTTGACACTAATAAAAGATGACTATGCATACAGAAATTTATTTTCTGGATTTCTTCATCTTGCAAGTTGCCAAGAAATTCAATTCTAAAGTTATCCTTCTTGTATATTCTTGGTTTATGAGAAGAATGTCAAGTTTCTTGCATAAACCACTAGTGGGAATTCAAGGGGAATGTGGTCTGTTTAATTTGGTAAGGATGTTTGCATCTTATGGAGGGCCATTCACACATCCTTTGTCCAATTGAACTTTTACAGATTTACTTTAGCTTTTCTTTGCTTTGTTTTGTTTTGTTTTGTTTTGTTTTTTGAGACAGGGTTTCTCTGTATAGTCCTGGCTGTCCCTGAACTCACCCTTTAGACAAGGCTGGCCTTGAACTCAGAAATCTGCCTGTTTCTGCCTCCCAAGTGCTAGGATTAAAGGCGTGCACCACTACTGCCTGGCTTTACTTTAGCTTTTTATGAACACTACTGCACAGAAACAAATAAAATGTCATTGAATTATTTTGTCTCATGATAAACTGAATGTGGCTGGGGAGTGAGGCACTGTGGTATTACTAAAGAGTCTTAGAGGATGTGGAGTGCAATATTGCAACCGCTGTGAGTATGAAGGACCTCAGCAACAAAAATAGACATTACTTCAGAGTAAAGAGCTGAGAAAAGGCTTTCCAAGCAAACAGACCAAAGAAGCAAGCTGGAGTAGCCATTCTAATATCTAATAAAATGTAATCTCAACCAAAGGTAACCAAAAGATATGTGGAAGGACACTTCACATGCATAAGAGGAAAAGTTCACCAAGATGACTTTTCAGTTCTGAACATTTATATTCCAAATCCAAAAGCAACTACATACATTCATTGAATAAATATTAATAAACCTTAAATCACAAATCAAATCCCACGCATTAACAGTGCATCACCCCACTCTCATCAATGGACAGACCATTGTAACAGAAACTAAGTAGAGAAATAATGAAACTAACAGGCATTGTGAATCAAATGGACCTGTTACTGTAAATATTTAATCTTGATTGGGAGCTTCTACCCTACCAAAATAAAAAACACAAAACTTTTATATTTATAATTAACCTTTAATGCACCAGAACTAGCCAAACATCTACCCTCTATGCTATTATGTCTACTTCCTTATCAATAACCCTGAATTATAATTGCTATGTTATATCTAGACTGCTCTTAACTCCAGTCGGCCAGCACTCATGGCCATATTTTCAAGATTCTTATCCTACTTCTTTACCTCTCTCAACCTTCTTCTCCCTCTATATAGTTCTCCTCAGCATCTAAGCCTAGAAATCAAAGCTTTGCTCATCTCTCTTCTGCCTAGCTATAGGCTGTAGGCATCTTCATTCATCAATCAGGGATAATTTGAGAGGCAAGGTTTCATATCATCACTTGAGTCTCTGTTGATTCTCCTGTCCCTGGGGGCAACCATGCCTTGGGGACCAGTATTTAGCATTACAATACACAGCAAAGACAAAACCTCAAGAATTCCTCCTTTTTGTCTAAACAGAAAGGCTTTTTCACCTATATTAGTAAACAACATACAGTAGGAACAATAATGAAATAATTATGGAAATTAAGTAAGAGTTACATACACAACGTTCAGTTTATTTTTGGCAACGTAGATAACATTTTTTTCTACCATCTATTCTATCTTGGTGAGGTCAGAGTTCTGTATCTAAATCATTTTCTATCTTAACTTGTATTATCATCTTAAAAACATCTTTTTACATCTTTTTAAATCCTAAACAATTTAAGCCTATAGTAAGACTATGATTATTTAGTCTTCAATTCCGTTGGAGACATGAAAAGAAATACTTCCTGAATATATAGGAAGTGCTGAGATGCAGCTTCCAAAGGTGGTGGTGGGGGGGAAGAGTAGAGATAGCTAACTACCTAGACAGTCCCCAATATTTTCTTTTTTCTCTTTCTTTTCTTTTTCTTTTTCTTTTTTCCTTTTCTTTTTTGTATAGAATAGAGTTTATTTAGGGCATGGGGAGGGGAGTTAAGAGGGCAGTAGAGGCAGAGAAAGGCAGAGACAAGGAGAGAGTAGAGAAGTAGAGGATGGCCATGACCACGTGGAGAGAGGGGGTAAGGGAATGGGGAGTTAGGGGATGCAAGGAAGGAAGAGACAAGGGAGAGAAGCAGGAAGTATGAAGGACTTGCTTACGCTGTGCTCACAAAGCTTGGCAATCCACTCTCCAGCATTCATTTGTTCTTTTAGGACAGCATTTAGTCTGTAGATGAAATTAGGGTATTTTCTTTGCCTAGTGGCTAGCTTGCCATAATTGAAACAACACTATATGGAGGTTAATGATGCTTAACAGCTTTTTAAAAGTGGAATATAGGTACTGTCCGGAGCAGTCCTGTCTCATAGTCAAAAGATCTTTTAATAATGTTAAAATTATAAATGTCATATTTTGTAAATCTCTGAGGTTTTTGAAGAACAACTATCTATCTGTAGTATATCTGAATTGTTAAACATTGTTTATTCTTAGTATTTATTATCTGAATAACCTTAGAAACATTGTGTTATAATCAACTAAACTCATATCTAAAATGACTATGAGTTCAATTTGTTGACTATTAACTTGGATTATTTAATTATCCTAAACATTTTGTAATACCAGATTTAAAAGGACTGGGACTAAATCTTGTATTTTTAAATGAGTTGCATAGGAATAATAGCTATACAAGAGTTGAAACATATATATATTATGTTGTAACAAAATTAACCTTAAATTTTGTATCAAAATACAAAAATTCATTCCAATGAAAATCTTAAACCTGTATCAATATATAAAATTCTATACCATTGTAACAAAATATTACATCAATTTTGCATCAAAATATAAAGATCTCTCCCAATGTAAGATTATGGTTATAAAATGTTTTTTGGTTTAAGAATAGATTCAATAATCTTACCAATTTCTTGTCCAATTTTTTATAATATTTCTATATCATCTCTTTTCTTTATAAACCCCTTTATCTAAGAAAGAAAGGATAGTGAAAAGGAAGGGAAAGATTGACATCCTTGAGTCTAAGTTCCTTATTTAGTTTCCTCCCTGTCCAAGGTCATAATTATTTGGAAATAATCCTTTAAAATGACCACATATGTATAATTTCTAAAATGATCAATCCACTCCAACTTAAGGGACTAGGATGATGGTCTTATAGTTTCTTCTTGCTGAGTTGAGGTGAAGAATTCCTGTCAGAAGAAAGCTAGCTGTAGCATTTGTTGTCTAGGTTCTGTATGTTGAGGTCTGAAAGGCTGGAACAAGTGAGATAGCTGTTCTGAATGTATCTCGGAAGCAAGTCTTAAGAGGTAAGATCAAGCAGGGAGCTGGAATAGCAGGTCTAAGCATCTCAGCATCTCCAAGGGTGAATCCTGTCAGGGATGCCCTCTTGTTCTTCCATTCTACAATAAACAAACCTTACAAGCAATACATAGTTCTATAAAGACATATGTATAGACTGTGCAGGTTGTACAGATCAATTAAGGATGATTTTTTTTGCTCTTTATTTGAGCAGGTAAAAGATCACTGTCTCTCTTTAGAAGTTACTTTGGTCATAAATTGAAACTGCAATATAAATCCCCGTTCTTGCCATATGAAAGGATGATATGAGAATCTTATAGCCAATAAGATTTATGGGCCATGCAAGCTGAAGTTATGTCTGGGAGTGTGTATGTGTGTTTGTGTGTGTGTGTGTGTGTGTGTGTGTGTGTGTGTGTGAGTAAATTTCAAAATTGTTTCAATAGAAGTTTTGGTATTGTACATTATTGATTTGTTTGACCATTTTGACTTCTTTCTTGTCTATAGTTGAGGACTTCAGGAGGTCTTCCCTGTCATGTCTGACTTTAATCAGCTTTGAAGGAACCCATAGCTTTTCTTTTTCTGTAGAAATACAGGCATAACATCTCCCCAGCATAACACATTGCCAGTTTTCCATTCTGAGGTTAGGGCATCTTTAAAATAAACAGATTGGTTTAGTTCAGCAGTTTTTTCTATAATCCAAGGTCTCTCAGCAGCTGTAGTGTTTTATTTGTTAGCATTCAAAAAATTTAAAGTTAATAAATCACTATATAGTCTATCTCTGGGTGTCTTTGTTACCCATTATTGTTTGTTGATAATCTCTTTTAAAATACAATTGCATCTCTCTCTGATTGCCTGTCCTATAGGAACGTGTGGAATATCTGTAATATGTTTTATAGCATAATTTGCAAAAATCATTTGATTTTATTAGAAATGTCTGCTGGCGCATTATCAGTCTTAATTTGTCTAGGTAGTCCCATACTGGCCATAATTCCTAATAAATGTGTAATTACAGAATTAGTCTTTTCAGAAGTTAAAGCAGTTGCCCATTGAAATCTGGGATCTGTGTCCATAGTATGATGAACACTTTTCAGTTTACCAAACTCTGTAAAATAAAATACATCCATTTGCCAAATTTCATTTCTTTGGGTATGTTTAGGGTTTGTTTCTGTATGTAATAGGATTTGGTTATATATAGAACAAGTAGGACGTCATTACGTTTCCTTGGCTAGTTGCCAAGTGACTGAAATTTCCTTTTTTAAATCTTTGTTGTTAACATGGTGAATTTTTAAATGAAACTCTGAAGCCTCTAGCATACTTCCTATCAAAAGTTGATCAATTTTATCATTACCTTGTGCTAGAGGGACTGGTATATCCATATGAGCTCTGATATGTGTTATGTATAATAGATGATTTCTATTTCTGATCACTTATTATAATTGAATAAACAATGAAGTCAATTTGGAATTTTCCTGAATAAGTTCAACAGTTTCTATATGCAAAACATTTCTCTATGTATAAAGAGAATAAGTTACTATATTAAGAGGTTCTTAAACATCTCATAATACCATAAAAATTGCATGTAACTCTGATTTTTTACTGAATTATAACAACTCTCAATCACCTTAGTTATGTTTTCTGACTTTTATCCTGTCTTTCATAATTTATTTGCATCAGTATAAAATGTAGGGGCTCCAAACATTTTTGTCCTTTTTATTATACAAGAGAATATATATATATATATATATATATATATATATATATATATACACATATACATATACATATACATATGTATACACATATATATGCTGAAGTTGCTTGCTTTTTTAATTAACATTAAATTTAATGTTAATTTCTCCCCAAAATTACTCCAGTTTCTTTGCCAATATTTAATTTTCTGTCCATAATAAAGCAATCACAGAAATAGTAAAAAGGTACTACAATCTCAGATGAGTCTATTCCAGCTAATTGGCAAAGTCTTGTTTATCCATTTAGAATCAGAGACCTTATCTATTTAGGTCTTTATTATTTTTTTACTCTGTTTGTGTCCTACAAATACTCATTCTAAGATATAATCTTCCCTCTGCATAAGAATCCCTAAGGGAGAATGAGTAGAAAGTAATATAACTAAAATACTAGCCATATTTGGGTCAATATGATCTATATGGGCATTTTGTAATTTTGTTCTATGAGAGACAATTTCTTTTTAGCTTTAGCTAATAATCTTCTTGCACTATTCTTTATCACTGTGAAAGGTTTGAATTAAATTACTCAGCTCTTGAGTGGTCAAATGAATTGTAGACCAAAGGCAGTTAATATCTCCTAGTAATTTTTGAAAATCATTAAAAGCATTTAGCTGTTCTCTCCTCATTTGTAACATTTGTGGCTTGATTTTCTCTAGATTTATCTTATATCCTAGGTAATTAAAAAAATCTCTTCTTTGTAATTTTTGTAAGGAGAAATTTGTACTTTTTTCTTTTCTTTTTCTTTTCCTTATTTTTCTTCATGAAACACTTGTTCTAAGATATCTCTATTTGAATCAGCCAGCAAAATATCATCCATATATTGGTAAATTATGGATTGAGGAAATTGCTTACAAATTATTTCTAATGGCTCTTGTACACAATATTGTCACAATATAGGACTATTTTACATTCTTGTAGCAGCACTTTCCATTGCAACTTTTTGGTTGGCATTGAGTTGTTAAATGTTGGTACACTGAAGGCAAATCTCTCTATCTTGTTCTTGTAAGGGGATTGTGAAAAAGCAGTCCTTTAGATCAGTCACTATGATCAGCCATTACTTTAGTAACAAGTAAGACAATGAAATTTCAGGCTGTTAGGAACTCATTGGCTGAATAATTTTATTAATTGCATTATAATAAATTGCAAAGGCCCAAACCTAAACAAGACCTACCAGAACATTTCATCCAAAGACAAAAGAATACACTTTTCCCTCAGCATCTCATGGAACCATCTCCAAAATTGACCATATACTCAGTCACAAAGGAAACCTCAACAGATATAAGGCAATTGAATAACCCCTTGCATCCTACCAGATCACCATGGACTTAAGCTTGACTTCAACAACAAAAGAAACAGCAGAAAGCCTACAAACTCATGGAAACTGAACAACCCAATGACTACTGGGTCAAAGAAGAAATGAAGAAAGAAATTAAAGACTTTCTAGAATTCAATGAAAATGAAGGCACAATATACCAAAACTTATGAGGCATAATGAAAGTACTACTTGAAGGAAAGATCATAGGACTAAGTGCAGTCATGAAGAAAGTAGAGAATTTGTAAACTAGCAATTTAAATGTACCTCAGAAAGCTCTAGAAAAAAAAATCAAACACAACTGAGAGATGTAGAAGGTAAGAAATAATCAAATTGAGGGCTGAACTCAATAAATTAGAAAAAAATAGAAAAATACAAAGAATCAAGGAAATCAAGAGCTGGATCTTTCAGAAAATCAACACGATAGACAAACCCTTAGCTAAACTAACTAAAGGCAGAGAGACTGTATCCAAATTAACAAAATCAGAAACAAAAAGGGAGCCCTAACAATAGACATTTCAAAGGCTTTAGTTCAAAAGGCTGTAAACAATATTGGAAAATCTAAATAAAATAGATGATTTTCTAGATAAATATATCACTTACCAAAGTTAAATCAAGGTCAGGCAAATTATCTAAATAGTCCGATAATCCCCAAGGAAATAGAAGCAGTCATTAAAGGTCTCCCAAGCCCCACCCCACACATACCCCTGCCTTGTTCAAAAAGGCAGGGCCAGATGATTTTAACACTAAATTCTACTTGGCCTTCAAAGAAGAGTTAATACTAATACTCCTCAAATTATTCCACAAAAAAGAATCAGAACGAACATTGCCAAACTCATTCTATGAGACTACAATCACCCTGATACCTAAACTACACAAAGACTCAACAAAGAAAAAGAATTTCAGACGAATTTTCCTTATGAACATTGATGAAAAAATACTCAATAAAATACTTGAAAACAAAATTCAAGAGCACATCAAAGACATTAACTACCATGATCAAGTAGGCTTCATCCCAGGGATGTAGGAGTAGATCAATATATGAAAATCCATCAATATAAACAAACTGAAAAGAAAAACACATGATCATCTCATTATGGGCTAAAAAAGCCTTTGATAAAATCAAATTAACAACTATTCATATTAAAAGTCATGGAGAGAACAGGGATATAAAACACATACCTAAACACAATAAAGGCAATATGCAGCAAGCCAATAGTCAACATCAAATTCAATGGAAAGAAACTTAAAGCAATTCCACTAAAATCAGTTACATGATACTTATGTCCACTCTTTCCCTATCTCTTCAATATAGTACTTGAAGTCCTACCTAGAGCAATAAGACAACTAAAGGAATTCAAGGGGATACAGATTTAAAAGGAAGAAGCCAAAGTATCGCTATTTACAAGGGATATGATAGTATATATAAGTGACCCCAAAAATTCTACCAGAGAATGCTTACAAATGATCAACACCTTCAGCTAAGTGGCTGGATATAAAATTAACTAAAACAATCAGTTTCCCTCTTTTATACAAATAATAAATAGTCCAAGAAAGGAATTAGGGAAATAATAGCTTTCACAATGGTCACAAATAATATGATATATCTTGGTGTCGCTCTAGTCAAGCTGTGAAAGACCTGTGTAGAATAAAAGTTCCACATCCTCTAAAAAAGAAATTGAAGATAATGTCAGAAAATGGAAAGAGATCACATGCTCATGGATCAATAGGATTAACATAGTAAAAATGTTCATCTTTCTAAAAGCAATCTACATATTCAACATAATTTCCATCAAAATTCCATCAAAATTCTTTATAGACCTGAAAGAGTAATTCTCAATGGAAAAATTAAAAACCCAGGATAGATAAAATAATCCTGTACAATAAAAGATCCCCGTTCAGGCTTCAAGCTGTATTACAAAGCAATAGTAACAAAAACTGCATGTTATTGATATAGAAGTAGATAGGTTGATTGATGGAATTGATTTGAATTTACAGAACTAAACACATACACACACACACACACACACACACACACACACACACACACACACATACCCCTATGGAAACTTGATTTTTCACAAAGAAGCCAAAAACCACACAATAGAAAAGGGAGAGCATCTTCAACAAATGGTGCTGTCTAACTGGATGTCTGCATGTTGAAGAATGCAAATAGAGCCATATTTATCACCTGCACAAAGCTCAAGTTGAAGTGGATCAAAGATGTCAATGTACCACTGGATACACTAAATGTACCAGAAGGTAAAGTGGGAAATATCCTTGAATGCACTGGTACAGAAGACAATTTCCTGAACAGAGCACCAGTAGTTCAGGCACTAAGATCAATAATTAATAAACAGGTCTTCATGAAACTGAAATGCTTCTATAAGGCAAAGGACTGTCAACAGGACAAAATGAAAGAAGCCTTCAGAATAGGAAAAGATCTTTACCAATTCTATATTTTATAGAGGGCTAATATCCACAATACATAAAGAACTCAAGAAGTTAGACACTCACAAACCAAGTAGCCCAATTTAAAATTGGAGTACAGAGCTAAACAGAGTATTCTCAACAGAGGAATCTCTAATGACTAAGAAGTTCTTAAAGAAATATTCAACATCGATTAGTCATTAGGGAATTGCAAATTAAAACAATTCTGAGATCCACCTTACACTCATAAGAATGTCTAAGAGCCAAAACACAAGTGACAGCATGCTGGTGAGGATGTGGTCCAAGGGGAACATACCTTCTTTGCTAGCAAGAATACAAACTTTTACAACCACTCTGAAAGGCAATTTGGCAGGTTGTGAGAACACTACCTCAATACCCAGCTATACTACTTTTGGGCATATACCCAAATAAAGTTCTACCACACTTGTTCCACAGGGAAACTGCCTCAACTATGTTCACAGTAGCTTTATTCATAATAGCCACAAACTAGAAATAGCCCAGGTATTCCTTTCCTGAATAATGGATAAAGGAAATGTGGTTCCTATCCAGCTATTAAAAACAAGGACATCGTGAAAAGGACATTTGCAGGCAAATGGATAGAACTAAAGAAATATTATCCTGAGCAAGGCAACCCAAACCCAAGAGACATGCATTTTTGTACTCATTTACAAGTGGACATTAGGTATAATGTACAGTATAACCAGGCTACCATCCATGGACTCAAAGAAGCCAAATGACAAGCAAAGCCCAAGGGATGATGTTTGAATCTTACTCAGAAGGAAAAATGAAATAGACATCAGAGGTGGATGGAAAGAGGGAACTGAGTAGGAGAGGGGCTGGGGAGGAGAACAGGGCAGAGAGATCATGTATAGGGAGAGCATGGGAAAGAGGAAGGAAATTGGTAGGGGACAGGGCATCTCTAGGACTTGTGAGAGAATCAGAGTGGAGGAGGCTCCAGGGAGTCTACGGAGGCCCCTCTAGCTGATACATCTAGCAGTAAGAGATATGGAGCATGATGTGGACACCTTCTGTAGCCAGGCAGAATTCTTAGAGAAATGACAAGGATACCAACCCACCTACACAAATTTTCACCTAAAATGTGTCCTACCCACAAGCTGTGTACGGACAAAGATGGAGTAAAGATTGAGAGAATGGCCCACCAATGACTGCCCCAACTTGAAAGCCATCCCATGGGCAAGACCCAATATCGTACACTATTAATGATATTCTGTTATACTTGCTGGTCATAAGCATGCTAGGTCAGGAACCTAGCATGACTGTCCTCTGAGAGTTTCCACCTAGTATCCAATGGAAACAGAAGCAGAGATTCACAGCTAAACATTAGAGAAAGCTCTAGAAGTCTTTTGGAAGAGTTGGGAGACGGACTGAAGGACCCAAAGGGGATAAGGACTCCACAAGAAGACCAACAGCCAACTAACCTGGACTCTTTGGGTGATTCACAGAGTTTGAATCAACAACCAAAGAACAAACATGGGCTGGACCTAGACCCCCTGTATGTATGTAACATATATGTAGTTTGGTCTTCATGTGGGTCCCCTCACAATAACAGCACAGCTGTCCCTGACTCCATTGCCTACCCATGCAACCTGTTAACCTAACTGGGCTGCCTTATCTGGCCTCAGTGGAAGATAGTGTGCCTAGTCCTGCATTGACTTGATATACCATGGTGGGTTGATACCCAGAAGGTCCTTCTTCTCACAAGAGAGGGGGAGGGAGGCTTGGGGAAGATGTTGTATGAGGTGGAGACCAGGAAGAGAGGGTGACAGCAATTGTGGTGTAATGGGAGTAAATAAAAAAATTAGAAGTAAAGTCCAAACTATAAAAAAGCAAGAAAAAAAATTACACATAAGATGTAGAAAAGAAACACCACAAAAGTTTTTACTTAATTATTGGTTCAATATATATGGGAAGAAAACCTTTCCTTATACTCTGGACCCATTTAAAAATAGGAGTGTGGAATAGAAAGCATCAGATAGGAATCTGAAAGATTCAGAAGTCAAGGGCTGTGTAATGGTGCATAATTGTGTAATTTCTGCTTTGATTATAAATTAGAAAACCGCTTTCTAGAACTCTGTTTACTGATAAATCTGCTCATTTTAAAGCATGTGATTTTAAATCCTCTTAAAATGACAGTCTACAAGGAATGTTGAAATGTGTTGGAGAATCTAAATGCTCCCAGCTGCTTTCTTAATTTTAAAATATTTTCTTAAAGGAGGTTTCCAGTCAGTTGGCAGGATCCAGATAGAATTTCTGTTTTATTCCTTGTTTCTTTTTTTTATTTTTGGACTTCATAATGTGGTTTTATATGGAGAGACAGTTAAAATATATTCATTTATAAGTTTACATTATTTCTTAATTACTTACTAAAATACATTTTTTACATTAGCATCAAATTGTCCTTGTTAGTAGTAAATAAAGATTATGCAAGGATCCATTTGTGTTTGAATCACAGTAAACGTTTGCTCAAAAGTAGACTCTATCAGGTCTTTTTGCTCAAATTTATCCAATAACTTTATGTCAAAATAATTTTTCTAATGATGCCACTCTTCCACAGGTAACTGTCAGAGACTTCTTCTACTTTCCATCTTTATTTGCTCATGTTTCCCCACTACTGGTAATCTTTTCATGGTGTTAACGTTTATTCTCCTGTCTCTAAGGCAGGAGAGACACAGAACCAACTGGAAAAAAATGATTCTAAATAAAACCTTGAGGAAAAACTCAGTGACCAATGGCAGAGTATGTTTAGATATGATATAAGGAACATTATTCAAAGTAAAATATTATGTTAGATGTTATCAAACCTGAAAACTTCTGTTTAAAGATAAAATTAACACAAGAAAAATTAATCTACTAAGAGATAATTTGTAAATTATGTACTTGACAAAGACTAAATCCAGAATGTAGAAAGAAATCTCAAAACTTAATAAAAAATATCAAAATAACTAAGTTAAACTAGGCATGTTGTTTGTAAAGATACTTTACCAATTGAAATATATAGAGGTCAAATAACTACATGAAAATATATTCAACATTATTAAAACATATATAACTTAGGACCACACAGACAATATAGCATCTATAGTAAGTTTAATACTAACAAGTTTGGTTAAGTGTTGGCAAAAATGAAGTGTCCCAAACATATCTAGTAAGAATAGAAAATAAAATATGAGTTTTAGAAAATGATTTGGCAATTTCATTCAAAGTGTAACACACCTTACTATTTGATCCAGTCTTCTATTTCTAAGTATTTATTCAAGAGATTTCAAAGTATATGTTTGTACAATAACACAGAAACACAAAAAAATTTGTGTTGATATTATTCATAAAATAAAAACAGTTCAAATTCAAACAAGAGGTAAATGGGTCAGCAAATATCTGTCCAGCCTAGGCTAGTCCAGCCTAGGCTATAGGCGATCACTTCAAATATCAAAAAACAATATCCTAAATAACCAAACAAAAACTCAGAAAAGTGTTTGGTACAATAAAGATTTTTTTTAAGTGTTCAGGAATTCATGACATGTACTGTCTTACTGAATTTTTGCTTAACTCTCTTTTGTCATTGTACCATAAATTTTGTTGTACAATATCCTTTTTGTTTATGAGCCAAGCAAAGTATGTAGTAAGTAATCGAGGAGTGAATGAAAAGAGGCTTTGTAAGCTTCTATTCCTGTTAGGAGATTTCTAATTGGTTGGGGCTGTATCCCTGCTCACAATACAATTTTATCAACACATCTTGAGTTCTATGTGGCTCCTGTCCATAGTGGTCTGGCTGCCTTTGGATTATACACACTGGTTCAAGGGATTTATGGACCTTTTTTTGTATTAGGCTACAAACCTTGAATTTTTATGAGTCCTGGTAACAACAACAACAACAACAACAACAACAACTTCTTCTTCTTAGTCATCATCTCGTCCTCCTCCTCCTTCTTCTGTACATTGAGAAAAAATTAATTATATTTTAAAAGAAGAATAAAGCCCGCAATGGAGGTACTGGTGAGACTCCAGTTCTCACACTAGCTAAGGCTGGGCAATCTGACAAGTTAGAGGAGATAGACTTGGGCAGTGGCTCTTCCTGGTAGCTCATTTCCCATAGTTATAGATGGTAGCGTCTGAAGGCATTTGGATGACAAGCATTGGGCTTATAGTGGTGCAGCTGTCCATGACTCATTTGTGCTCCTGTAAGCAACCCCTCTCCCATAGTCTTCTAAGAAGGCCCAATAAAACTTAATTGGTTTATCAAGTTGGATTTGGTGCTTTCCAAATGTTGATCTGCTATTGATTCCCTCTATGGAACGAGGACGTGATTTTACACATTACTGTAGGAATAGTTTCTAAACCAACAAAAACCTGGTTTCTAAACCAAGTGTAAAGACATTGTTCACAGCATTGGTGTATTAAAAAATTAGCAATTCTCCAAAACCCACTACCACATATAAAAAAATAATGCCATAGTTATTGATGGAAGGCAAGCTACTTAGCTTGCAATATGGAAATGGTAGTTAAAGTTTTTCTACTTTTATGGAGAGGAAAAGTATGCTAAAAGAATCCTATTAATAAAGCTAACACAGAGTTGTCTGATTCAAGGCTAATACAATTAGTAAAATTGCCAACAGGCTAGAAAAACCTTCTAAGAAGCTCACAGCTCAGGTGGTCATCTGATAATTGCCTCTAGGGTTGACATTAAATATTAATGATCTTCATTACTTCTGTCTTATGTATTTTGAAAGTCTCTGGGTCCCTGACCTAAATCTTTGAAGATTCCCTTGTGTCCAGGATTACCAACTCTTGTAAAGAAATGCCTGAGGGCCATCATATAACCAGTCACCAGCCAACCAGTCTTAGCATTTCAAAGTGAGTTGAGACTCAGCTGGGAACAACTATCCATACTCAAAATAATGATATGGCTTAAGAAGAATGTTTCCAATGTCATTCAGGATAAATTCAAATATGGTCTTTCCAAAATAGTACTAAAGGACACATTTATTGAGAGATGTAGGTCATATCACAGAAAGTACAAACCACCATCTACTCAGTTAGTTTTGTATTCTTTGGAGAGAAAAGTTGCATATATAATTCAGAAACCTAGGCTAAAATTATGATTTAAAAGTTCTTAACTGGCAATCTATTAGTATTCTATCTTTCTTTTTGTCTCTACCTCCCTCTCTCGGGGCTCTGATGCTTTTCTGTCTCTTGTCTCTGCCTGTTCTTCCACTTATGCTTCCTCTTGTCTCGTCTCCTTTCTTCCTTCCTTCCTTCCTTCCTTCCTTCCTTCCTTCCTTCCTTCCTTCCTTCCTTCTTTCCTTCCTTCCTTCTTCTCTTCCTTCCTTCCTTCCTTCCTTTCTCTCTCTCTCTCTCTCTCTTCTTCTTCTCTCATTTTTTCTTCCTTCTCATCTATATCATCCATTCTTGTCTCAATCATGTGATTTTTAACCAACTTGGCATTCCTGTGCTCATGGATTGTAGACATGGTCCACAATGGCAGATATTTAGTCAAGGTGAAAGTGTGGGGATACAATTAAAGAAACATTACACAAAAGTAGGAACCCAAAACTAAGAACAACATTCATGCCTATTTTTATTTAGACAAATTCCTTTTTAGCAAAAGAGAAAGCCAAAATTATCCCATGGATTTTTATAGTATATAGTACCACCTGGGGAATTAATAGTTGGCATCTCAACTCAGATTTCAGAGAAATGAAGTTCATAGTGTATAACAGGATGTGAAATGGAATTTTTCTTCTACCTTGACTTTCAGCTAAATTTCAGATTTGGTTAATATACATGTTATCTTATGTTTCCTGTTGCTTAATCCCCCAAACTGGATAATTTATGTAGGAAATAAATTTACTTTGGATTATGACTTCAGAGGCTAGGAAAGCTACAGATACTATGCTGGATCTTATTCAATATCAGATAAGGGTCTTTTGTTTGCAATTTAACATAGCAAAAGGAGTTTTGTGGTGGAAAAAGGCCAGGCTCCTGCTCTTCATCTATAGCAATCATGTTATCATGAGGTCACTATATTGGTGATTTCATCTAATCCTAATTACTCTCCCAAAATTCCATCTTCAAATAACATTAGCATATGACACTAAGAACCAATTTTCCAACAAAAAATTCCAGAAGGCTCTTTTCTCTTAATTTGAAATATTCTCTTCTGGAGGAAGGTTCACTGAGACATGGGAAATAAAATAAATTTACAATATCAGTATGTAAGCAAAACAATTTCAGGAGCTCCTCACACTTACAAGATCCACAAAACCCTTCCCTCAGGTTATGTGAGTAGAAACAATTCCTAAGGATAGGAGACTTTTCAGACAGGTAGAGCTGCCTGCATATAGTGAGTGAGATCCAGTCAGTTGTAGCTTTTGCTTATGCTGGGGCAGGCTTTTCAGTGATGTATGTACCTTTGAATTATTCATACTTTTGTAAGTAACCCCTCAGCCATACTATTGAAGACACCCCCAATAAACTCACTAGTTCACTAACCTGGACTTGGGTGGAGTTTCTTCTTTGGTCTGTTCCTCCTGCCCCATCTGTGTGACTACATTTTTGTTTGCATCTCTCCAGGAAAAGTCACACAATATAGACAAATGCATAACATAGCAACATGTTAGCTTGCCCAGTGTACATTTTTTTAGAAGCTGCCTGGAAGTCAGTCTTTTCCTAGTGGCCTTCAAATGAAGATGTAGAACTCTCAGCTCCTCCTGCACCATTCCTGCCTGGATGCAGCCATGCTTCCATCTTGATGATAATGGACTGAACCTATGAACCTGTAAGCCAGCCCCAATTAATGTTGTCCAAGAGTTGCCTTGGTCATGGTATCTGTTTACAGCAGTAAAACCCCAACTAAGACAAGACTCATATGTTTGTATAATTAGTCCTCAGCTAGTGGCATTGTTTAGCTAGGTTTAGAATGCATAGCCTTAGTGGAGGAAGTATGCCACTGGGGTGGGCTTTGAGATTTGAAAATCATCACACCATTCCCAGCTCACTCTCTCTGCTTCATCTTTTTGGTTTAGGATGTGCTCTCTCAGTTTGCTGCTCCAGCTGCTAAGCCTTCTTGCTGCCACAATTTCCCACCATGATGGGTGATAACTCCTACCCTCTGGAATCATAAGCCCAAGTAAACACATCTAATAAGGTACCCTTGTAATGATATCTTATCATAGCAATAGAAAAGTGACTAATGCATCTGCAGATCCTTACCCACACATGGTTGAAGACGTATAGAAGCTGAGAAAGATCTGAAATCCTAGGAGGAGCTCTTTTGCCACAGCATTAATTTGTACCACACTCTTTTTACCTTGAAACCCCAGAAAAACAAAGGAGCAAAAATGTATGCAAAGACCACACCTTGAATGAAGTTGATTGAAATTTCATATCTAAATATGCCCAGAGATCTAGGGGCCAGCATTAAGGAGGAAGAGATGTGCATAAGGGTTTCAGATCTGAGGGGAAAATTTCCCCAATGCAAGTGTTGCAGCTCTGAGGGGAAATGTATTCTGATAGTTGGGAGCCAAGGAATACCACAAAGTCACACTGTATAACAAACATCACACAAGAGATTTATTGGGAAGACACAAGAGGGTGCTGTCTCTGCTTGGGAGAAAAGCAGCAGAACTGAGAACTGGGCAGGTTTTATATTAGGTTTCTTGGGGGCAGAGTTTTCCAGAGTGGAGATTTCTAGCTTTGAGATTTGAAGGATTTCACATCCAGAGCTTGGGGCAAGGTCAGGGATTAGTGGGTTTTCAAACACAGAAGTGAGCACAGACATTTTTTTACACTAGAGTGTGTACCTTTCCAACTCTGGACATTGTGGTAGCATAGACACCTGTGTTTCCTGAAGAGTGCCCTGAGTAGGCTTGTGGATTGTCATGTTCTTGCAGGCACTGAGTACTATGGCAAAAATCCAAAGGTTTGGGCTTCAAGGGAACATTCTTATGATAGAAATGAATGAAAATTAATTGTGACTTGTGAGCTCATTTTAATATATAGAAATCGCAATGAAAAGCTCTCTATCTGTATGACAGCACACAAAACACTGAGGGAACTTTCACCCATACGATAACTGGGGTCTTACATGTCCTGAAGTAAAACGTGCATCACATTTTGGGCCAGTGCAACTTCTTTGTTTCCACTGTGTCTCTCATCCCAGTGACTAACCCTTTAGAGAGTCACTGGAGTGAGGTGTAGCAGAGACCATGTCACTTCTGTCCAACAAACTCGTGTTTCAGTGCTCTTTACTGCTTCACACACTACCTATCCCAAACCAAAGTGTTGTACAGTCTGGTGTCTGCGTGCAGGATGGCTGCCCCTCTGGCAAGAAAGTAACAGATTCTTAGGCTTGATTCCACTCCAGGTACCAGACTTAAGGCAGAGACTCCCGTGTGTAGGAATGCTTTTCCTTTCCCTGGAATAGGATGTTCACGAGAGTGTGACTTTATTAAATAGAAAGTAGCTACTGATAAACCCTTTGCAATGAATAAATAGTTTCTTCATTGTTAAGTGGAACATAATCATACACATCATGTGACTACCTACTATGCTTTGTATTTCAGGCACTGTTAGGTACTTTACAGGCAGGACTGTATTTAATTCACATAATTCTGTTTATATCGTACTCTGGTTTTAGCTGAGAAAAGTAGGGCTCAGCATGAATACATAATCTGCCTAAATCAAATAGCTAGAAAAGAGAGTAATTGGATAAACTGGGCTTTCTTACAGGCCTACTATTTTTGCATTGTGAAGAACATCTTGTTCATTTGTTTTCGTGGTAAAAACAAAAGCGCTGAGAGTTTAGCGGCTGTAAACAACTGATGAATGGATGGAGGCTCTTGCAATGCTTTGGAGTTACAGGTCATATGTCACATACTAGATGGATTGTTAACAATACTATATCAATATTCTCATTCATATTTTAATTTCCTGCTTTAAGATTTAATGGAATTCATTTCCTCCGTGTGAGTTTGCTCAAGATGAATCCAGAGTTTGACTCTTACTAACATAACAAAGGATTTCATTTGTTCATTTAAGGGAGTTTAGTAACTTACTGCTCTTCTAGAGGGCCTGATTTCGGTTCACAACTACCTGCAACTTCTGTTCCAAGCAATCTAGCACTGTCTCTTGGCTCCACAGGCTACTATACATGCATGTTACACTTAAATGCATATAGGCATACACACAGTCACATAAAAATTATAAATAAGTCTTTAAAGACTGAAATGCATGAACTTGATATGAATTTTCAATTTTGTGCACAGCATTGAGTGTTTTAGTTATTAAATAGTGGATATACTCACCTAAAGCAGTTCTCTAAGTGATAGTAGGCTTAGACCTTTAGCTCTGTACAAAATCTGGCAGTTTGGTAAGTTAATATTTAATAACTTTACAAGAAGAAACACTTTCTCAAGCTTCCAGAAATCAGAAATGTATGGTAGAGAAGGACAATAATTATACACATGAAACAATCAGGTATAATATTTCCCTGTGTGCTATGTGTGGTGGGTGAGGATATCAAATCTGTATGTCAGCTCTGTTTATACATTATGCATATCAGATAATAAGACTAGTCCCTTTATTTTAGGAGTTATCTTAAGAAATACAATATTGGACTCAGGGGAAAGCTTCCCTCCAGGGCAGACTTCAGCCCAAGGACTCAGGTGGGACTTCAGCCCAAGGACTCAGGTGAGATCGCCATTTTCTCTCTGGGGTCTTGCTAAGGCAGGACCAGCTGGA
>JADRCD010223652.1:0-45442 GCA_019843815.1 Montemys delectorum
TCTCTCTCTCTCTCTCTCTCTCTCTCTCTCTCTCTCTCTCTTTCTCTTTCTTTTCTTCTTCCTTCTTTTTATTTCTGACTTTACCCATAGTCATTCAGTAGAGAGTTGATTAGTTTCCATGAGTTTGTAGGCTTTCTGTTATTTCTGCTTTTGAAATCCAGCTTTAGTTCCTGGTTATATGATAAGAGTTACTACAGGGTTGGTTTTTGTTTGTTGTTTTTTTTTTTTTTTCAATTTTCTTGTACCTTTAAGACTTGCTTTGTGACTGAGGTTGTGGTTTATTTTGGATAAAGTTCTGTGAGGTTCTGAGAAGAAGGTTTATTCTTTTGTGTTTTGGTAAAATGTTCTGGAGATACCTATTAGATCTATTTTAGTCATAATGTCTGTTAGCTCCATTATTTCTGTTTAGTTTTTATCTGGAAGACCTGCCCTTTGGTGAGAGTGAAGTATTGAAGTCCCCCCTATTAATGTGTGGGTTTAATGTGTGATTTAAGCTTTTGCAATGTTTCTTTTACTGAAACTGTCCCACAGTTTCATGAACTTTGGGTTATCTCAGTTGAAGGAAGAAAGGACCTGAAACACAGAGTTCGAGAACAAAAGGACACGAAGTCAAGTTGAGCCCCAATCAAGACTTTGTACTCTACTTTTGGGGTTCAGCATTTATATGTACATGAGAAACATAAATTAGATCTCTAGGCTACAATGGCATTTGCACAACACAAACACTGCTGGAGGAGTCAGGAAGGAGTCAGGGGCAAAGGTAACCAGCGGCTTGATGTCTGTGGATGTGCTCAGGCAGTAGGTGTTGTCACAGGTATAGTTGTATCTCAGTGTGAACTTCAGGGGCAGCTTCCTTCAGAGGTAAGCTGACAGTCTACAGAGAGTCTTCTGTCTTAATTCCCCAGGTGAACACCCCAGGTGGAAACTGCCAAAGTCTGGAGGCTGAACTGGATAAGGGAGGCAACATTTCCTCCCTTTTCATCTAGAAAAAAGCAGAGCCAAGGTACAAATGTACATCAAGGCCCTGCACGGGAATCTTCGCGGTGCCCTGACGAATCAAACCTGCAGAAATACATCTACTGGCAGGCATCTTACCTGTCCTGGAGAACATGTACATCCAGTTTGAACTCTATGAACCGGGCTCATCCCGTGCCTTCATAAATAAAAACATACATCCAGTTTGAACTCTACAAACCGGGTTCATCCCATGCCTTCTTAAATAAAAACATAACCACTCCGCACAAGCCTCTGTCCTAGGCTGATTACCGCCAGAGATCTAAGCCGTGGAACACAAGTTTTCAAAATGCACTCTCCTTCCGTGCACCCAATGCCAAGACATGCCCTTATTGCCTGCAAAGTCCACAAGTTGCCACAGTCTCTCTGAAAACAGCCCACTCTGAATTTCTCACAGAGCTGCCTTTGTGCTGGGGATGGGTGTAGTCTCCTGACTTAGCTGCAAACCACCAGCTCCGACTAAGGGAACCTAGAGAACAGGGTTCAATTCAAATACAAATCAGTATGTTTAGGCTAGCAACTTCAGGATTTCGCTAGCCTTTTAGCATATAAAAAACTGCAGAAGTATCCAGACCTTAGCTCCTGGTGTGAGCGAGTGAGTTTGAATTGTTCTTTTAATTTCAGGAGAGCAAGCTTTTGAATTAAGCGGGCATTTCCAGAATGACAGAAAAGGGGCTGTCAGCCTGAAAACAAAAGAAAAAGAAAAAAAAAACTTTTTGGCAGTGCATTTAAGCATGTTTACTAAGACTCAAAAAACAAAAGAAAAAGGAAAAAAGACCTTTTAGTAGTGTGTTTAAGCATGTTTACTAAGAAGACTGTGGACTGGCATCCACTTGACATATTAACCTTTCAGGAAGCCAATGCACTCCATCCTTTTTCTGGGAAAAAATACACACAGACCCTCTGCCCCAGACCAAGACAGGATCTGGGCCATGCCAGGAATCGGTGAGTGAGTCTCTCCATGTTACCATGGCAAATGAACTTGTTAGGGTGCCAATGTCTGTCCATTGTGGACTGACCTTTGATGTCAATCTGCAAAAAGTTCAAAACAAATAACACAAAGGTGAGGTGCGTCTTTGAAAATGTAGGAGGATACAGGACCCCCCCCCCTTTGAAAAGCCAGTTTTTAAGAGTGTGATGGGCTTGTTCCACTATTCCTTGTCCCATTGGGTTATCAGAATTCCAGTTTTATGTTTGATGCCAAATTCCTTACAAAATGACATAAAGTTTTTGCCAGAGTAAGTTGGCCCATTGTCCATTTTAATGACTTTAGGTAAGCCCATAACATTAAAGGCTTGTAAACAATGGTCAATTACATTTCTAGAGGCTTCTCCTGTATGCAGAGAAACAAATATAAATCCTGAACAAGTGTCAATACAGACATGTATATATTTAAGCTTTCCAAATTCTGCATAATGAGTTATATCCACCTGCCAAATATGGTTGGGCATAAGGCCTCTTGGGTTTACCACTAAATGCGGAACTGGAGATAAAATAATGCATTTAGGGCATTGTTTTACAATCATTCTTGCTTGCTCTTTGGAAATTTTATGTTTAAGCCTCAGAGTCTGGCTAGATAGATGAAATTTATTGTGATCCCATTTAGCTAATCCAACAGGATCTGAAATTAAAACTTCTCCTACAAGAGCTCTGGTAATACGATTATTGTCTCTGGCCAAGGGTCCAGGGAGGCCAGAATGAGCTCATATGTGACCAATATAAAACTGATTTTTTTCGTGCAAGAATGACATTTTGTAATTGTGAAAATAAGGATCCTGCTGTGGTATTAAAATTAAATGTACCACATGATTCTAATAAAGGAACTGATTGTGCCACGTATAGGCTATCAGTGAAAAGATTGAAAGCATCAGTCACAGCCAGAAACACATTTAATACTGCTGTTAATTCAGCTAATTGAGCTGAGAGACCAGGAGTCTCTATGAATACCTGTTGGTTATTCATAAGATATCCAGTCATCCTTTAGAGGAACCATCAGTAAATACCACAAGGGCATTACTCAAAGGCTGTAGAGAAGTCATGTTAGAAAATATCACTTCATGCACATTTAAGAACTTTATCAGTTTATCCTGAGGATAATGATTATCTATAATTCCTTGAAATTCTATCTGAGGAAGCAACCAGTCTGTGTTATGTTGTTTTAGCCAGGAATCTTGATCTGAATCAAAAGGCTGAATGTTAACATCTGGCTCTTTGCCAAAATAAGTCAGTGCTTGCTTTCTGCCAAGCATGATCATTTGGGCCACAGCTTCATAATATGGCAAGATATTATGTTTAGGAGACACCCTTGAATGTATCCACATGAGAGGTGCTTTTTGCCACAACAACGCTGTAGGAGCATGAATTGTGTTGAAAATTAACAAATGCAAGGGTAAGGAATAATCTATGTAAGTAACAAATTGATTTTCAATAGCTTTTTCTACCTGTTTTAAAGCTGACATTCCTTCTTTAGTTAAAAATCTAGGAGAATTTGGATCAGAATTACCTCTGAGAATATCAAATAAAGGTTTCAATTCTCCTGTAGTAAGCTTTAGATAAGGACAAAGCCAATTGATACCACCTAATAATTTTTGAAAATCATTTAAAGTTTTTAATCTGTCTCTACGAATAACTATCTTTTGGGAAATAACAGCTTTATCTGTGAGTATAAAACCTAAATAATTATACAGATCCTGAGTTTGCACCTTTTCTGGAGCTATTTGTAGTCCCTTTTCATTTAAGGCAAATTGTAAGTCTCTATAACATAAAAGCACATCCTGAGGATTTTTTCCTGCTAATAGGACATCATCTGTGTAGTGGGCAATATATATCATTGGCCATTTTTCCTTACAGAATCAATGACTTGTGCTACAAATTTTTGACATAACATAGGACTATTAGCCATGCCCTGAGGAAGGATTGTCCATTGATATCTTTTCATTGGTTGTTTAAAATTAACAGATGGAACACTAAATGCAAATCTCTCACAATCATCAGGGTGCAAAGGAATTGTAAAGAAACAGTCTTTTAAGTTTATAACTATTTTGTAATATCATCTAGGAATTCCCACTGGAGTTGGAAGTCCAGGTTGCAATGCTCCCATAACTACCATTGTTTCATTTACTTTTCTTAGATCTTATAGCAGTCTCCATTTACCTGATTTTTTCTTGATGACAAATATTGGCGTAATCCATGGGGAAGTGGATTCCCTCAGATGTCCTGCCTCTAATTGTTCCTGTACTAACAAAGAAGCAGCTTCTATCTTTTCTTGAGATAAAGACCACTGATCAACCCACACTGGAATATTATTAATCCACTGAATTTTATCCACATGGGGCACAGGCAAGATAGTGGCCATCCATGGAAAATGTTTTAAATCTTTACTATTAGAATGAGGCTTAGGCCCTCCAGATGTTCTAATGTCCTGTTTTGACCTCTGCTTTTTAGCTAGTTTGTTAGGGCTGCACAAGACAAGACCCATCTGTGACAACAGGTCTCTCCCCCACAGAGTAACAGGCAGATTAAGGTTGAATCTGACCTGAATTACCTTCCTCATCTCTCCAGGTTAGAAGCTTAGAGCTTCGTTTTGGGTTATTGGCATAACCAAGTCCTTGGAGATGAGTAATTGTCTCAGAAAAAACTCAAGTTGAGGGCCAGTCTATTCCTCTAATAAAAGTAATATCAGCTCCAGTATCTATTAAACCTTCAAAACTTTCCTTCAATAATCAATTTAAGATTAGGTCATTTACTAGTGATATATTGTACCCAGTATACATCAGAAGAACCAAAACAACTCTGTCCTTCCTCATTTTTAACCAAATTTGAAGGCAATGGATACCGAGGGATTAAAATAAGCTGAGCAATTCTCTGATTAGCAGGTACTGTAATAATACCACAAGAGGAAGAAGCCATAATCTTAATCTCCCCCTGATAATCACAGTCAATAACATCTGGATAGATCTGCAATCCATTCACAATTGAGCTACATCTTCCAATAATAAATCCCCATGTCTCTGTGGGCAAAGGCCCCAAAACTCCAGTGGGCAGAATTTGAGCTCCCATCTCTGGCGTTAGTACTGTGTGGCAGGCGGAACAAAGGTCTAATCCTGCACTTCCTGGGCTTTCCCTGATAAATTCCAAGACGGATTTCCTTGGCTGGGTGGCTGCCTCGTGGCCCCATATGCTGCCTATTGTTTTAAGAAGGGGTCCCTGGGGCTGGCCCCTCCACTCATTTTCTGACCAGGTATTGTCTTGAAGGCCTTTTTAAAATCTACAGTCTTTGGCCCAATGCTTTCCTCTCCTGCAAAGAGGACAGACTCTTGGGGTAGCACCTGACTGCTGCCCGCTTGTGGCTCCTAATTTCCTAGGACAATCATTTTTAAAATGATTCATACTTCCACATATGAAACCGTCTATTTTCCTGCTTTTGCGCCAGGATCTCTTGACCTGTAGATCCCTGCAATGCAGCCGCCATAGCCAAACCTTGATTATAGGAAGATCCAATATCTGCACAAAGGCGAATATATCCAGATAAATCCATTTGACCCTTGTGTGGCTGAATAGCTGCTCTACACACCGCATTAGCATTCTCATAGACCAGGTATGTAATAAGCAGACTGTCCGTATGAGATTCTCCAAGGATTCTGCTCGCAGCTTGCTGTAACTTGGCTACGAAATTTTGAAAGAGCTCCTCTGGACCTTGTTGGATGCCAGCTAGGCTTCCACTAACCTCACCTTTCGTAGGCAATTGAATCCAAGCCTTTCTCGCTGCCATCACAATTTGTGTATATACCCCAGGAGGATAATCAATCTGTCTAGCATTTCCTTCATACTGCCCTTCTCCCAAAAGCATGTCCAAATTCCATTCTGGATTGCCTGACTGAGCGTTCTGCACAACTTTCTTTTTGCTGATCTCTCGCCATTCTGAGTTCTAAAGCAGAAAATTCCCTGCTATCAATGTGGCCTTACATAAGGTCCTCCAATCTTGAGGAGTTAAATATGACTCTATAATATTGTCCAAAAGTGTCTGCATATATGGGGCGTTTGGACCATATTGAGCCACTGCTTGTTTTAGATCTTTTATCACCTTGAATTCTAAGGTCTGATATTGTCTGTATCTTTCATTCTGCTGATCCAGCCGTTCCACTACTGGAAACACTAGTACTCCTGAAGTGTCCTGCCCGTTTTTGCGAGCCTGACAATTTGCTCTCTCTGAAGACAAACGGCCTGTCTCCAGACAGCTGTCCTTTCTTTTGCCTGATACTGCCTTTAGCTCATTCAACTCATTAGTCAATTTCTGTAACTTGATTTCAAACTCCAATTTGCTTAATTGTAAATCTCTCCGAGCCTTCTCCCCTATCATAGTGGACCTAGAGGGAGTGGATAATGCGTAGGAACGCTGCTCCTTTCCACGAGACCTAGTAGATCCGCTTTCTGAAGAAGCATTCTGACTCTCTTGGCTTTCCATATTTGTGCTCTCCGAGCTCTGCGAGCTCCATTCATTTTCTGACTCTTTCTGTTTTTCCTCTAAGATTTCCTCTACAAGTCCCCAAAGGCAGAGAGTGAATCTGTCTGCCCTATTATTTCTCAGAGCTCTTCCAATTTTTTTTCCCAAGTCTTTTTATTTAACTTACTTACTCCTTGGAGCCATGGGCAATAAGTTTCTATCTCATCTGAGAGATCTTTTAATGCATCCTTTTCAACCTTGATTCCTTTTGTTAGAAGCAACTTTTTTACGCTTAATATTGCTGCTTTCGACTCATTCGAAGTCATTCTCACCGTTATACTCCTAGGTAAATTAAGCGCCGGGTCAGCGCCAACTCAGCCTAGACCTGTACACTTCTTGCACGTACAACAATAATTTTACAATATTGAAATAAGGTTAGCGCTAGCATCGACAATATCTACCATGCAGAGTGGTGTACGACCTTTTACCTTTATCTTCTGATACCTTTATATTTTTTTAGGCAGAGCTCTGCTTTTTGACAGTGTGTCCTTCATCTATCCTCCATATCTGAGTCCACGAGTCCGGGCGCCGTATGAAACTGTCTCACAGTTTCATGAACTTTGGGTTCTCTCAGTCGAAGGAAGAAAGGACCTGAAACACAGAGTTCAAGAACAAAAGGATACGAGGTCAAGTTGCACCTCAATCAAGACTTTGTACTCTACTTTGGGGGTTCAGCATTTATATGTACATGAGAAACAGAAATTGGATCTCTAGGCTACAATGACATTTGCACAACACAAACACTGTGGGAGGAGTCAGGAAGGAGTCAGGAAGGAGTCAGGGGCAAAGGTCACCAGCAGCTGGGATGTCTGTGGATGTCCTCAGGCAGTAGGCATTGCCACAGGTATAGTCCTATCTCAGTGTGAACTTCCCCCGCAAGCTTCCTTCAGAAATAAGCTGACAGTCTGCAGAGTCTTCCAGTCTTAATTCCCCAGGTGACTACCCCAGGTGGAAACTGCCAAAGTCCGGAGGCTGAACTGGATGGGGGAGGCAACATTTTACAAATGTGGGTGCCCTTCATTTAGGGCATAGATGTTCAGAATTGAGACTTCATCTTGGTGGATTTTTTCCTTTGATGAGTATGAATTGTCCTTTTCCATCTCTTTTGATTAATTTTAGTTGGATATCTATATTGTTAGATATTAAAAGAGCTACACCAGGTTGCTTCTTGAGTCCATTTGCTTGGAAAATCTTTTTCCAACCCTTAACTCTGAAATAATATCTATCTTTGATGTTGAGCTGAATTTCTTATATGCAGCAGAATAATAAATCCTGTTTTCACATTCATCCTGTTAGCCTAGGTCTTTTTATTAGGGAATCGAATTTTTTGATACTGAGAGATACCAGTTACCAATGATTATTAATTACTGTTTTTTGGTAGTGGTGGTGGTGGTGGCTGTGGTGTGTGTGTGTGTGTGTGTGTGTGTGTGTGTGTGTGTATCCTTTTGATTTTGTTGGCACAAGTTTTTAACCTTTTATTGGTTCTTTGTAAATTTCACATCACACACTGCAATCCCATTCATCCCTCCTACCCCTCATACCTACCCTTCACCCTTGCAACCTCCTCACCCTACAGAGAAAAAACAATCTCATTGTGGAAGCTGTATTGTGTCACAGGATGTTCCACAGTATCACACCCTTTTATCTGCACTTCGTTTGCAAATGTTCATTGCAATGACTCATTGATCTGGTACAAGGCATATGGTTTCTGCTACTCTATCAATACTGGAACCTCACTGGGACTCCTCTAGGATATCCTGTTGTCACCTGATGCCATGGAGATCCTATAGTTCTGGACCTGTAGGAACACACCCCTTCATGTATTCCAGAAGTTCATCAATAGGGTAGATATTGGGGTAGGCTAACTAAAAGCCCTGAATCTGGGCCTGAGAGTTATCTGAGCTGGTATTGCAACAGTGAAGAACATGGCAAGTTTTCCACTCCTATGACCCTATGGCCAGCTTTCCTATCTGCCATAGTGACAAAGGAATAAGGGAGTGGTCCCAGGTGGTATCACTGGCTACTCACATCAGGCTGCTCTTCACTACCCTTGACTCTTCAGTTCTCTTCATTGTGCCCACATCCTTCTGTTTCTCTTTCTCTTCCATTTCTCCACCACTGACTTGCTCCTCTTAGTGGTGTCTGGGGTCTCCAAGCATCTAGGATTGTCTCAGAAGTGCTATGCCCCACTTGTGCATTATGACCCCAGGAAGGTAACATCTTGGGCATGGTCTGCCCTCTCCTAATGGCCTGCATAGTGCTGAGTCAGTAGTCATCTCAGGCTAGCTCCCTGTCCAGACCCTGTGGTGCCAGTCTCCACCACTACAGGGCTCACTCATCAACAAAGGTCATCTGTCTTAGGCTTACTCCCTCCCTGAGCCTGCTGTCCCAGGCTTGGGAAGAGGTTTCTTCTAGTCTCTAGCTCACACCTTGCCCTGGGATCCCATTGATGCCTGCATGATGTTGGACTGGTGGTTTTCTCAGGCTAATTTCCTGTCTGGACCTGCTTGGCACCAAGCTGGTGGTCATCTCTAGCTAACTTTTTTAGGAAATGTTAGACTACTATTCATTCAGATTAATTCACAAGTCAGAACACCAAACATAAATATAGCCTCTCTCCATACCTGCAATGCATTCAGGGGCGTGGTATAAGATTATTTATTGCCTGTGTTTTCATGGGTGTAATTAACCTCCTTGGATTGCAGTTTTCCTTCTAGTACCTTCTGTAGGGGTGGATTTGTGGATAGATATTGTTTAAATTTGATGATGTCATGGAATGTTTTGTTTTCTAGTTCTATGGTGATTGAAAGGTTGGCTGGGCACAGTAGTCTGGGCTGGAATCTGTGATCTCTTAGAGTCTGCAGAATACCTCTCCAAGCCATTCTGGCTTTTAGAGTCTCCACTGAGAAGTCAGGTGTAATTTGGATAGGTTTGCCTTTATTTGTTACTTGCTCTTTTTCCCTTGCAGTTTTTAATATTCTTTCTTTGTTCTAAATAGTTAATATTTTGATTGTTATGTGGGTCTTTTCTGATACCATCTATTTGGTGTTCTGTAAGCTTTGTGTACCTTTATAGACATCTATCTCCTTTTAGGTTGGGAATATGTTTATCTATGATTTTGTTGAAAATATGTTCTGGACCTCTGAGCTGAGCATCTTCTTCTTCCTCTATTCCTATTATTCTTAGGTTTGGTCTTTTTAGAGTGTCCCAGTGTTCCTGGATGTTTTGGGTCAGGAACTCTTTAGGTTTAAATTTTTCTTTGACCAATTTATCAATTTCTTCTGTTGTATCTTCTATACCCGAGATTCTTTCTTCTATCTCATATTCTGTTAGTGATACTTGTGTCTGAAGTTCCTGTTTGCTTACCTAGATTTTTCATTTGTAGAATTCTCTCAGTTGGTGTTTTCTTTATTGATTCTATTTTTATTTTCAAGTCTTGGACAGTTTTATTCATTTCCTTCATTCATTCCTTTGTTTTTCTTTCTTTAAGAGACTTATTCATTTCCTCCAATTGTTTGTATGTATTTTCCTTAATTTCTTGGAGAGATTTACTCATCTCCTCTTTAAGGACCACAATCACTTCAATATATGGAAGCATACAACGATTTCTTTTTCATTTATCCTCATATATGGCCATTGTGAAGTTATTTAACTATATGTACTATAAACACAATAATTATTTTGCCCTCAGCAATTGTGTATTTTGATATACTCTATATAATAATAATTACATGTAGAATTATATACACACCTATGTTGTATAACATATAGAGGTATACAGAGACTTCATATGGGTAAAACACATCTAGTATACAGCTACATATATAAACCAAATACAGTTTTACATACTCATACATTTTTTTCTCCATTACTTTCTACACATTTGGTATCATCTGACTCCTGCTTAAAGATTATTCGTTTATGTTTCCTATAGAATAGGCTTTCTGGTAAAGCATTCTTTTGATACTTGTTTATGAGAGAATAGCCTCACTTTACTTACAGTTTTAAAAGATAGTGTCATGGGATATAGTGTTTGGATCCTCACTCCTGGTTCTCTGACCTGTCCTTCTAATGTTACCTGTCTGCCACAGTCTCAGATGAGAATTCAGCTCTTTAGTATGCCATTATTATCCTTCAAGAATGTGTCACTTATTTTTGCTGTTTCTTTTATTTTTATAGTTTAATTGTGCTGTAGCAAGATATAATTTTATTTTGTTGCTTTTTTATAAAAGAAATCATTTTCTGCTGTTGGTTTTCTTTGTACATTTCTTGCTGATTGTGAGCTGCTTGTATGTATATAATGTTATTTTCTACTAAATTTTGAGTTGTTTTACATAATTTTTGTCTTTTTTTCTTATTTCCCTATGGGACTGAGATAGCATGTATTGAAATATTTTGTGTTTGTCTTAGTTAAGGTTTTATTGCTTTGAAGAAACACTATGACCAAGACAACTTTTATAAATGCAAATATTTAATTGGGGCTGGCTTACAGTTTCAGAGGTTTGGTCCATTATCATCGTGGAGGGAAGCATGGCCGTGTGCAGACAGATGTGGGACTGGAGGAGCCAAGACTTCTACATCTTGATCTGAAGGCCTCCAGGAGGAGACTAGCTTCTACACTGGACAGGGCTTCAGCATAGAAGACCTCAAAACCCGACCCCACAGTGACACACTTCCTCCAACAAGGCCACACCTCCTAATGGTGCCACTGCCTATGGACCAAGCATTAAACACATGAATCTACGGGGGCCATACCTATTCAAACCATCACAGTGTTATTCCATCCATCTCTATAACTTTACTTTTCCTTAATAATTTTTCTCTCCTCTTAAGAACATTTAACTTAAATTTATTTGTCTTCAACCACCATTCTTTCTTTTCCTTTTCCAGTTTTTCTGTTGAACACATCTGTTGTACTTCTCATTTTAGTATTATTTGAATTTGAAGCATCCTCATACAGCCCATAGGAAGCAGATGAAGTCCTGAGTGGATTTATGTTATTGATATGAGTACAGTTCTGTCAAGGACCTCCCCTCCCCACCCACCAAGTGGCTCAATCCCACAGGAATGGCAAGACCTTCCCCAGGCCAGGCCCATGGGAATGGCAATTGTTCCCCTGGTCCATGTAAAAATGTTGACAAATGGTTGATCTTTAGCTAAAACCAGTGTGTGAATAAAATGTCAACTGAGGCTTTCCAGTCCCTAAGGTTGAGGCTTCCCAGTCCCTAAGGTTGACATTGTATACTGAAGCTATCAGCACCGACTCCTCCTGCCAGATGACTGCACATTGTTCTCCACAGAGATCTCCTACTTGGATTAGCTAACCTGCCTCTTCCTCCTCCTTCCTGTTGCATATAATCAATGCTCTGGGTTTCCAGGACTCTCTTGTTGCATCTCTGTCAGAGCACATGCTTTACCCAATCTCAGCTTTTCTATATGTGTGTCTGCTATAACTCCATCCCCCATCACCCTAGTTAGGTGAGTCCCTAAGCCGTGAAGGTCATGGCAAGAGTCCACTGCTGAAGGGTTAGTTCTCAGTTAGTGGCACTTTGAAAGATGATGGAACCATAAGGTCCCTATGTCCAATGGAATGATCAATGAGTTCATCACTGAGTGGGCTATTAGGAAGAGTGACTTCCTGGGGGAAGTGAGCCACTGGAGGTGTGCCTTTGAAAACTTTGTCTCTGGCCCTTTCCCTCTCTTTGCTCCCAGTTCAGCTGCCTATTTGACCACTTGCTCCTGTTACCATGATAATCTGTCTCACATCAGGCCCCAAGCAATAAGTTCATCCTATTATTGATAATATCTGAAACTATAAGCCAAAAATAAGTCTTTCTCCTTCTTCCTGGGTATTTTGTCACAACAACAACAACAACAACAACAACAACAACAACAACAACAACAGCAAAAGTGACACAGGGAAGATTTCACTTCCCTGACAAGATTCCTACATCTCCAATCACTGGAGTTACTCTTCTAATTTTTACTTTAATTTTTAAATGTTTTCTTTGAGTCTGTATATGCATTTGTTTTTGTTTCATTGTTGTTGTTGGTTTGGTTTGTTTTAGTTTTGGAGTTTAGAGACAGGGTTTTTCTCTGTACCCCTGGTTGTCCTGAAACTCACTCTGTAGACCAGGCTGGCCTCAAACTCATAGAGATTCACCTGCCTCTGCTTCCCAAGTTCTGGAATAAAAGGCATACACTACCATTGCCTGGTGAGTCTGTGTACATTCTTATAATAGATAACTTTGTATCTGCCTGCTATATGAAACATTTGATTGCTTTAAAAGTAATTTTTATCCATGCCTTCTTGAATATGAGTTATTTATTACACTTAGAAATTACTGTTTTTTACTAGTTAGTTGCTATTGCCTGGGTACAGATAGACAGTATATTCATAGCCCTCGAATTATGTAATAATAGCAGCTGTTTAATTTATCATTCTCTCCTGATGTTTTCACTCATGCTGTTGCTTTAACTGAGGCCCTTGGATGGGTCTTTGAACTTGTATAACACTGCATTAAAAAAAAGACAAGGTCCTTCCTTTTAAGCTCAACAGTCATTGGAATGAAACTAACAAAAAGACAATAGCAATACAGTGAAGTAATACATGCATGCATCAATCATGCAAATAATGCAGAAACTATGGACTCTGGAAAAAAATTAGTAGTCCAGAAAGACTTTATCGGAGGTGTAATATACAAGTACATACAGAAGGACATTTCATCTAAAGGAATACCCAAGGACAGATGTCTTAGTTAGGGTTTTACAGCTGTGAACAGACACCATGACCAAGGCAAGTCTTATAAAGGACAACATTTAATTGGGGCTGGCTTACAGGTTCAGAGGTTCAGTCCATTATCATCAAGGTGGGGAACCTGGCAGCATCCAGGCAGGCATGGTGCAGGCAGAGCTGAGAGTTTTACATCTTCATCTGAAGGCTGCTAGTAGAGACTTTCAGGCAGCTAGGATGAGGGTCTTAAAGCCCACACTCACAGTGACACACCTACTCCAATGAGGCCACACCCTCTAATATTGCCACTCCCTGGGCTGAGCATATATAAACCATCACAACAGATGGCATCCTAAAGGTGGTGAATCATAAGTCTGCATTCTAATGAAAGACCTTTCTCTTTGACTGTTGATGATGCTAAGCCATTAAGTGACTGTGAGCTATGCTTAGACAACAGTGCGTGGCGAAGGGTTGAGTTTCTTAAGCTGTGGGTTGTAATCAATATGCAGTCATGTCAAGGAACAGGAAAAGGCTTCTTAACATGTAATGACCAAAAATTAATTTGAGAGGTTGGAGAGATGGCTCAGCAGTTTAGAGCACTTGCTGCTCTTCCCTAGGATCTGAGTTCTTAGCACCCAAACCAAGTGGTTCACAACTCCAGATTTATTGTCATGGTCTCTGCAGGCACCCATGTGCACACACACACATACACAGAAAGACCTAATTAAATAATGAAATAAATCTTTTAAAAAATTAATCAAACTTATAAGGAACTGAAGGTATTGCTGACAGTGCTAGCTTATGTCCCACGACTTCACTGCAGCCGTGGCTCTGAACACAGGAGCACCTTGCTCTGCTCATAACTTCAGGCTTACAAACACCACCTGGTCTAGAATGGTTATAGAACTAGCAAACATTGAAAGAGAAAACAGTAAGAAAAGCCCAAGTCTAGGTCTCAGGAGAGGGAGGAAAATGACCTTTGCTTAGGCACTCAGGTGGAGGACATAATGCCATTTATCTGCTTATCCACAGTCCAGAATACAGGAAACTAAGGAGAATATGCACGTTCAGTTCTATGTGTACATGTTTGCATGTGCATATATGTGAGTAGGCATGTGCAGGCATTGGTGTGTACAGGAGGTCAGAGGACAGCTTGTGGGAATCAGTTCTCCCCTTTTACCATGTGGGTCCCAGAGACGGTCAGGCTTGGCAGCAAGTGCCCTTACCCAGTGAGCCATCTCACTGGCCTGTGTTAAGTCTTAGATTTGCTGCAGTCATGGTGTTAGGTAAAATCTGAAAACAAGTTTGGATGGTCCTTGGCACACTCTAGAAACACAGGGTGTGATTAAGAGAATCTGGAGTAAGTGTGTACACTGGGGAAGGAGGTAATCTGAGAACAACGATTGAGGACCCCCATATTTAAGCAATGGACCCAAAGGTAATTAGTGGACTGAACAGGAGCTGGTGATAGACTTAGTAGAAGCAGTGGGACCACTGGAGCACCAGCCCACTCCCCTCCAAACAGACACCTCATCTTGCTACAGCAACATCTTTGTTCCAGTTCTACCATTGATCCCTGAAACTGAAATCTAGACTCTGTCAGACTCTCTCACTAATTAAAAAATCCTAATAGATACAATAACACCAGACGTGCTACTATCTTCCTGGCAACTTCTATCCAATTATAGATCAATTCCACTTCTTTAAGTGTCAGAAACAGTCCCCTGGCAACTTTATCTCAGGGATCACATGCCATCATGAAGTACTGATGATGAAGAGCAAAAAGAGTCTTTGTGTCAGGCAGGCTCATTATCCAAAGAATCCTTCAGTTTAATTCTGTGTGGACTTCCCTTCATAGTCTCCTCCCTAGATAATTTCTTTTACAGACTTCTGTAGACTTACCCCTCTAAGGGAGGCGGTGCATCCTGGAAAGGGTTGGTTCATCAGCCAGAAATCTCTGCAGTTCTCAGGAATCTGAAAACAGAGACCTGTCCCTTTAACAGACACACACACGCACACACAAAACACAGCATGAGAAGCACATTGAAAGAGAGACTGGGTGTAGATTCAGACAAACAACCTTTACGGAAGCATAATTCTTTTGTGCTAGTAATTTCAAGTCGTGGAAATCTCCAAACCAAAGAGAGATATCTTCTAAGAGAAAATCCCATTGCTAAATAATGACGAAGGAGCAAATATTGGGGCATTTGGCCCTCCATTATGTATTCTTAAGTAGAAAAATTTATTCTTAAATAGAAAAATAGATATACTTTTATAATTCCCAACCAAGAAGGAATGCTTAGGTAAATATTTGAATGTTCCTGGATCGAAGACTGAAGAATAGATTTTGAAAAAATAACAATGTAGTGTTGAAGAGGGCAGAGACTGAAGGCACTGCAGCTGATGGACTTGGGAAATGGTGGGATTTTAAAGGAACTAGAGGTTTTATGACAATTAGGGTGAAAGTGAGATCATTTAGTATCAATCAGCTCATGACCACTCTGAGTGGCTGCCTTGGCCACTTTGTCACCACAGGGTGTGGTCCTGGGGAGAAGAACTCTGTGGACAGATGCTGGATTAAAGAATTTATTAGGCCAGGCAATGGTGGCACACGCCTTTAATCCCAGCACTTGGGAGGCAGAGGCAGGCAGATTTCTGAGTTCACGGCCAGCCTGGTCTACAGAGTGAGTTCCAGGACAGCCAGGACTACACAGAGAAACCCTGTCTCAAAAAACAAAAGCAAAAAACAAAACAAAACAAAACAAACAAAAAAAGGAATTTATTAGGAGGGCTACTCATGTCATTCTTAGGAAAAAAGAAATCAAGAAAGGTGGCCATGGTCTAGTTAGTCAAAGGGATGTAAACACGGACCACTTTCATTTTTGTGTGCGTTTATTTTTGTTTTCCTAGAGTACTAGGGATCAAACCCAGGTCGTGCACATTCCGGGAAATCACTTACCTGCTGAGCTATTTCCCTAACCCCAGTGTGGATAACTTTCAAATGGCATTTTCTTTTTCTTGAAAAACAAGCCTGTATCATAAAATTGGGAACAATCATCAGAGCTATAGCCAGAATGGAAACCAGAGATAAAAACAGTTTGAAGCAGGTTGAAGTTCTGTGGAGTGTGGTCTTCCAGAGGGGACATGGTGGCTCCTCTCATAAACTCACAGCAACTGTGGTCTCTTGCCCAAAATCAAGCCAGTCAAGATTCCTGCATGAATGGGGTGAGTTTCCCAAGGCCTCACTCTCAAATGAGGTGCTATTAACAGTTGCTGGCTGGTAGGGGAGACCTTGGGAGTTTGGCCATTGGTAGGTTTTTCCGTGCTCCAGTGGATGGCCCTGTACCATGTGAATACAGCAGCACTAATTGGCCACAGTGGGTCCACAGTGGATTATGAAGGAAGAGGAGGAGGAGGAGGAGTAGGAGGAGGAGGAGGAGTAGGAGGAGGAGGAGGAGGAGAAAAAGAAGGAAGAGGACGAGGAGGAGAAGGAGGGGACAAAGGAAGAAAAGGACGAAGGAGAAATTATGGGTTGTAATCACCCCATATCCTCATTGTATATATGTATGAAATTCTCAAAGAATAAATAATTATAAAAACTAATAGTTTGAAGCTAGGAGAAACATCAGAGAGTAGAGAAATGGTAAGATATGACATGGTAGAGAAAAGCAGGCTGGCAGGAACTCAGAGCCATGGAGCTTGCAACAGACGAGGGCTTCTTCTAAAGGAATAAAAGAGCAGTCCCCACAAAGCACACTCCCACAGCCAGGACCGCCTGCTGGGCCCCACTGGGTAATTTCCATGGTCAAAGTCAGCAGGCAATGAGACACAATTTTTTCAGTCTCTACTCCTTAGCCTTTGAACTGTGCTCTAAAGTAACCATCATTTTAAAATGGCATATATACTTCAAATTTTTTATTTGATGCGTGTGTACATAAAGATGAGATCATTTGTTAATCTTGTCATTGAAGCTAGATCTATGTTTTGTGGTTTTGTTTTTGTTTTTGTTTTGCCCAAAGCACATATTTAATAAATACGCTCTGATATCCAAGTTTTTAAAGCAAATAAGAGTACAAACACTTTCTAGCCTTTCATTAAAAAAATTAATTTTCACCAGTTTTCTGTAGTTCTCTACCAATATCTAAATAAGTAAATAAGTAGAACTTTAATTTTAACTGTTCAGTCTTTCCAATTTTTAAGGAACTTTGCTCAGTTTTCATAAAAGCTTCTCTTAACACAAACGCTTCATTGGGCTATGTAGTATTTGAACCTTTACCTAATTACAATCACAAGTGCAACTGCTATAGACAGTGTGGAGTAAACACTCCTGACTCTAGGAAAGCATCAGCCGCAACTCTGAAAGAACCAGGAGCCCCCAGATGCCAGGGTAGCTGCCAGCCGGGACTGCAAAGGAGAGCTGCCCCACCAGGAGCCCCCAGATGCCAGGGTAGCTGCCAGCCAGGACTGAAAAGGAGAGCTGCTCCCCAGTAGGTTCAGATAACACTGGGGTGTTATCAGACAATTTGGCAGAAGCTGGGTAAATCCTCACAATAATAACTTAAACCCTATCCAGGAAGTGATGGCACATGCCTTTAGTCCCAGCACTTGGGAGGCAGAGGCAGGTGGATTTCTGAGCTAGAGGCCAGCCTGGTCTACAGAGTGAGTTCCAGGACAGCCAGGGCTACACAGAGAAATCCTGTCTCAATAAATAAATAAATAAATAAATAAATAAATAAATAAATAAATAAATAAATAGGAAAGAAAAAATAACTTGAGATGGCTCAATCTGTAAAGTGTGTGCTAAGTAAGCATACAGATCAGAGCTCTGGTCCCCAGTGCTGGGGGTGGAGACAGGAGGATCCTCAGAGCAGACTGGCCATCCAGTTCAGCAAGGCTGGTGAGTTGCAGGCCATAAAGTTGTTGTCTCAAAAATCAGGTGGACAATGATTGACGAAGATAGCTGACACTGGCCTCCACATGTGCATGCACACTCATGTACACATGGATATACAAACACACATGCACACAGGAGAACTTAAACCTATAGAAAATTTTGGGTTTCTTTGTCAACTATGGCAACAAGCTCTACGAAGCTTGGTTTTTAGTCAGCATCCTTAAGATCTAGAGGCATGAATCAAAAATTCCAGCCATGGAGATCTGCAAGACATGCTAGCATGACAAGGCTCAGCTCAGAACCATAATACTTTTAACAACTGTGAATTCCTTAAATCTCCTCTACAGGGAGTTTGGTGTGAGAAGTGACATACTGTGTGCCCAGTAGAGGCTGTCACTGAACTGTGTGGCTCCTACAGGGCATCCAGAGCATGCCAGCTCTTCAAATGCCTGGATTCATGTTGCCACGCCAACAGTGATCAGGAAACACTTGAGCAGAGCTGAGTGTAGTGGCACCTGCCTACAACTCCAGCACTTGGAAGTCAGAGGCAGGAGGATTGCCACAAGTTCACAGCTTCATAGTGATTTCAGAGCCAGTTGGTGTGTTATAGACAAGACTGCCTCAGGGAGAAAATATAGACAAAGAACAAAACAAAAAGTCTGAGCAGATCAACATCCAGAGAGAAAGCCAAGCAAGGGGCAGCAGAGTCTGCATGCTGAGTGTGTTCAAACAGAGGACTCCGCTGTCTTTCCTACTTGGTACACAGATGGCTGTCAACAGATTAAAACAAGAAGGGAGAGCCAGAAATTGCTGCGTTCTCTCTCCAGGACAAGGATCTAGATTGTCGGGGATCCGAATTAGAAAGGAGAGATGCCTCTGTTCAATATATGTTCATACTTTTCACATTTTTCTCTTGATATATATTTCACGTAAATACAATAGCTAATAATTCATGAAGGCCCAATGTAAGATCCTGCATTTTTATTTTAAATTGATTTTCTAACCTCAGATGAGGTAGGCAAAGATCTCCTCATTCACCCACTGGCTGGGAGAGCGGCGGTATGGAGGAGGAGCTTCCTCAGGTTACTCCCTTTGTCCTTCCTAGTGACTTAGGGGCAGGGCTGTCCTGAAGACCTGCCTGAGCTCACTGTTTCACCACCATTGCCCTGATCAATACACTGAGGCCCAGCTAAGTGCAGCTTTGATCATACAGTCCCCTGGTCAAAAACCAGCATGTGGGACTGGAGAGAGAACTTAGTAGTAGAGGCACTTGCTGCTATTACAGAGGCTGGGTGCTCAGCACCCACACAGTGGCTCACAACCATCTGTAACTCCAGTTCCAGGGGCTCTGATGCCCTCTTCTGGCCTCTGTGGTACACATACCTGTCATGCATGTTAAGAAAGTTAAGGTTTTTGCTGGACTTATAATGGAAAACTGAGAGGCCTCAGCCTTGGCTTCCACACTCCCAGGTATACCCTCTCTCATCCTTTTGAGTTTCTTATCCTGGTATTTTTCTCTCTCTTTTGTTTTATATGATGTAATGTGACATATTTATATATGTATATCATTATTGACTGAATATCTGTGCCAACCACCATCTGTTGCTTTGTTCATGTGGAAGATTAAGTTTAACACATACACAAGAATTCCTACATGAAATATAATCCGTTCACCCCTTCCTGGTCCTTCTATATAGAAATTCTCATTGCTTATTCTCATATTATCACTATATACATTAGGAAAAATTTTGTTTCTTTGCTTTCTGCATATACTTTGCTCCTTTTTTCTGTGGCTTCATTTCCCTTTTTTAAAGATTTATTTATTTGACACATGTGAGTACACTGTCTTCAGACACATCAGAAGAGGGCATCGGATCTCATTACAGATGGTTGTGAGCCACCATGTGGCTGCTAGGAATTGAACTCAGGACCTCTGAAAGAGCAGTCAGTGCTCTTAACCACTAAGCCATCTCTCCAGCCCATGGCTTCATGGCCCACTTCTCTCAGTAGTTTCAGACACATTCATGACCTCAGCAATACCTCCCCACAAGATTTCTGTTTGTTTATTTGCTTGCTTTTTCAAATAGATGTCCTGACATGTCACAGAGCCATGATTTTAAAAAATCCTCCCATCTGCTGCATTGAGTGTCCTTCCCTGACACCCCCACTTCTGTTTAGGTCTTCATATTTCATGTGAGTGATATTTCTTCTTTGTTGGGTAAGTTTTGTCTCCATTCTCCTAGTCACAAGTGAGGCACTGCAAAGTAAAAGCCCTGTGTACATGGCAGAACTTCCCGTTTTCAATGTCTCTGAGTCATTTTTGGTTTTGTTTTATTTTGCTTGTTTGTTTTGTGCTGTTTTGTTTTGTGTTTTTGGAAAGGTTGTTCTGAAATCTCTGGCTGAGAGCACAGCATCTTGGCTGCCAGTGTTCTTGAGGCTGGTGTCAGAAGTTTGGTGCTACACTGACTAATACATTCTCCCCATCCTCTACCACATACCTCAAGTCCCAGTATCTGGAGCCCTGAAGTTTCTGGTTTCTGACATGTGGGCCCAAAATATTTGGGCTTCTAATTTCTTGAACATTTAGAGCTGTTTTTAAAATCTGTTTCCAGATGAGGAATGATCAGAATCGTTTCTCCATTTCCCACCATGGTAATTCCCTTTCTGTCTCTTTTTCTCCCCTGAATCGGTAACCAGGTGAGCATCTACTCTCCCGACAACCAGTTTAAGTCTTCCATTTCTCTGCATCACCTTTGTTTTTATACCCCACTGTGCTCCTTAACTGTCACACTGCATTCCTGAAGCCCTTCTGTATTTTGGATTACACACAGGTTTCCTGTGCATGCCTGGTATATCTAGTACCTCTTCTCCAAAATGCTTCCCTTTTTCCCTGGGCCAAGCAAATACAAACCATCACATTCCACTCCCTTGCCCCCATAGGCTTGTTGAAACAAATGAGTCTATGGGTGCCATACCTAGCCACAGAATAATAAAAATAAGTACGTTTATTCCAACTTCCAAAGTCCCCATAGTCTATATCAGTTTCAACAATGTTAAAAGTCGAAAGTTCAAAGTCTCTTCTGAGATTCATACAATCACTTAACTAGAATCTCCAAAGCAAGACTGGAAACCAGCTGGACAAACGCCGAACTCTGCATCTCTGTGTCTGATGTCAAAGCAGTCTTCAGATCTCCACTCCTTTTTCATCTTTGTAGACCACAACAAACTTCTTTCTCCTGGGGCTGGTTAGCAGCTTTCCTCAGCAGATAGCCCACCGCTCTGTCATCTCTAACATCTTGGAGTCTCCAAAGCAACTTCAACTTCACTGCTTCTTGTTCAAATGTCTGAGATCCACACATGATCTTCTGGGCTCCTCCAAAGGTCTTGTGTTTTTTTCTCCAGTTCTGCTCTCTTTTATACTCTAGGCTCTGGTGGACTCCACTCCATTGCTGCTGTTCCTGGTGGTCATTCCATAGCATGGGCATCTCTAACATGTTGGGGTTTCTCACTGCAACCAGATTTCACTAATAGCTTCTCATAGGCTCCCTTTAGGGTGCCAACCCTCAACTTCTTTGCATGACCTCTTCAGTCCTGGGCCTTCAACTGCAATTGAAGATATGTATTGGCCCATTAAATTGGGAATCTTCACTCTCTTCTATACCTATTATCCTTAGGTTTGGTCTTCTCATTGTGTCCTGGATTTCCTGGATGTTTTGGGTTAGGATCTTTTTGCATTTTGCATTTTCTTTGACTGTCCTGTCAATGTTGTCCATGTTATCTTCTGCCCCTGAGATTCTCTCTTCTATCTCTTGTATTCTGTTGGTGATGCTTGCATCTATGTTTCCTGACTTTTTTCCTATGATTTCTAACTCCAGGGTTGTCTCTTTTTGTGATTTCTTTATTGTTTCTACTTCCATTTTTAGGTCCTGAATGGTTTTACTCAATTCCTTCACCTGTTTGTTTGTGTTTTCCTGCAATTCCTTAAGGGATTTTTGGGTTTGCACTTTAAGGGCTTCTACTTGTTTACTTGTGATATCCTATAATTCTTTATGGGATTTTTTTTTTGTTTCCTCTTTAAGGGCTTGTACCTCTTTATCTGTGTTCTCCTGTATTTCTTTAAGGGGGTTATTCATGTCCTTCTTAAGTTCCTCTATCAGCATTGTGAGATATATTTTTAGATCCAAATCTTGCTTTTCCAGTGTTTTGGGATATTCAGGGCTTGCTGCGGTGGGAGTACTAGGTTCTGGTGAAGCCAAGCAGTCTTGGTTTCTGTTGGTAGGATACTTGCGTTTGCCTTTCGCCATCTCTTGATCTCTGGTGTTAGGTGTTTTTGGTGTCTCTGACTAGAGCTTGTCTTGTCCTTGCCACCCTGCAACTCCCCTTCGACTCCTGAGGCCTGTAGCTCCCAGCTGGTCTCGCCTTAGAAAGTTACTGTAGAGAAAATGGCAGATCTCACCTGAGTGCTTGGGCTGAAGCCCGCCCTGGAGGCAGGCCCTCCACTAGCAGGGAGGGAGCAGAGATGGTCGCTGATCCAGCTCTGTCACTCAGAAGCTGAGAGGATCCTGTCCCAGCTGCCCTGCGATTCCCCTGCAATTCCTGAGGCCTGTGGCTCCCGGCTAGTCCCGCCTGAGTCCTTAGTCTGAAGCCCACCCTGGAGGCAGGCCCTCCACTAGCAGGGAGAGGGCAGAGATGGTCGCTGATCCAGCTCTGTCACTCGGAAGCTGAGAGGATCCTGACCCTGCTGCCCTGTGATTTCCCTGCGACTCCTGGGGCCTGTGGCTCCCGGTTGGTCCCTCCTGAGTCTCAAAATTTTCAAATCAGTTTTAGAAAATAACTACCCATCAATTAATCCTCCAAATTTTGATGAGATTCATTAAGTCTCATGGTATATCTCATCTAATGATTAATTATAATGAATATAGTAGGTATTAGATCTTAAGTGCTATATTTCATGAATGGTGTTTAATAAATAATCTCCATTGAGTTTCCTATTTTAAAAAAGAAAGAAAGAAAATACTACCTAGAAGATTTCACCCCAGTGATGCTGGTCTCCTCTTAATCACCACTAATTTCTTAGCTCCAGCTAACCAGCATCAATTGTCCCAGTAGTCTCCTTCTCCTCTTGACTATAAAGCCAGGGACACATGGCCAAACCTGCCAAACCAGCTAACCAGCATCAATTGTCCCAGTAGTCTCTTTCTCCTCTTGACTATAAAGCCAGGGACACATGGCCAAACCTGCCAAAGTTCTACTGCTTGCTGGAGCTGGAACATGCCCCCTTGTTCTATTACACCACCAGCAGCTTTTTGTTTTCCAACTTATTCACACCACCTAGCTTGGCTGTCCTGGAACTTGCTCAGCAGATTGACCTTGAACTCAGAGCTCTGCATGGCTGTATCTCCTGAATGCTGGCATGTAACACCACACCTGGATTTAAGCTTTTCTCTGCTCAAAAGATCTACTTGCCTCTGTCTCCTTGTATTAAAAATGTGTGCCACCAAGCCTGAACCTAAACTTAGCTGGGTGTAATCTTGCCCCAAGGTCACCAATCCCTTAATTCAATTTAATATCCTTGAGCATAGGATTCAGCTCCATTTCACTTCCTGGAGCTCCTTTAATATTCAAACCCTATATTTTATATTTTTCCTTTCTAAGTGTTCTATGCTTATTCAAAATGTTCTTTATGAGACTTAACCAGAGAGCAAAGTCTATGCTAGATGTTTCTGAGACTTCCTTTATGAATAGAATTAATCTGAGTCTCTTCACCTTAGCCTCAGGCAGACTCTTCCGACGAGGGCAAAAAGCAGCCATGTTCTTCACCAAAATACCACAAAAATGCTCTCTAGGCCACATCCTGAAGTTCTTATCCACTGAATCCTTTTGGGCCAGGTCTGCACAGTTCAAATTATTCATAGCAATAAAGTCTTCCATATTCCTACTAGGATGGCTCATTAAGCCCTACTTAAAACATTCCATGGCTTTCCAAATCACCAAATCCACATTCTTCCAAACAAAAGCATAGTTGGGCCTATTACAGCAATACCCCAGTCCCTGATGCCAACTTCCAGTCTTACTGCTGTGAACAGACACCATGACCAAGGTAACTTTTTTTTTTTAGATGCTTTTTTTATTTACAATATCTCCTTTCTCAGGTTCCCCTCCAAAAAAAGAAAAAAAGAAAAGAGAAGAAAAAGAAAAAGAAAAAGAAAAAAAGAAAAGAAAATTTAAAAAAACTAAAACAAACCCCTATTCCCTCCCCCCTTCCCCTGCTCATCACCCCATCCCCTCCTGCTTACTGGCCCTGGCATTCCTCAGAGCTCCCAGAGATTAAAACACCAACCAAAGAGTTCACATGGTGGGACTAATGGCTCCAGCAGCATATGTATAGCAGAGGATGGCTAAGTTGGTCATCAATGGGAGGAGAGGCCCTTGGCCCTGTGAAGGTTCTATGTCCAAGGCAACTCATATAAGGACAACATTTAATTGGGGCTGGCTTACAAGTTCAGAGGTTCAGTCATTATCATCAAGGTGGGAACATGGCAGCATCCAGGCAGATATGGGGCTGGAGGAGCTAAGAGTTCTACATCTTATTCTGAAGGCAGCTAGGACAAGAGTCTTAAAGCCCACACCCATGGTGACACACTTCCTCCAAAGGGCCACACCTCCTAATAGTGCCACTCCTTGGACCAAGCATGTACAAACCATCACAGTGGATAAAAAGACACTTCACAAAAGCTGACAACTTAAGTTCAATCCCTGGAACTTCCACGGTGGAAGGAAAGAATCAACTCCTCAAAACTGTGTCCTCTGATTCCTCCCCCCCAACCCCCTACACACACAAGAAAATAAATGAAAAGGGGGCAAAAAATTAGAAAACATTTTCTTTTTTTTTATTGGATATTTTCTTTATTACATTTCAAATGTTATCCCCTTTCCTGGTTTCCCTCTGTCCTGGAAATATCATATCATATCCTCCCTCTCCCTACTTCTATGAGGGTGTTCCTCCACCCACCCACTCACTTCCACCTCAGCACCTACTATGGGACATCTCCCTCCATTGGTACATGACAAGGCCATCCTCTGCTATATTTGCAGCTGGAGCCATGTGTACTCCCTTGTTGATGGCTTAGTCTCTGGGAGCTCTGTTGGGGTCTAGTTGGTTGACATTGTTATTCTTCCCATGGGGTTGTAAACCCCTTTAACTCCTTCAATCACTTCTCTAAGTCCTCTGTTAGGGACCCTGTGCTCAGTCCAATGGTTGGCTGTTAACATCCACCTCTGTATTTGTAAGGCTCTGGCAGGGCCTCTCAGGAGACAGCCATATCTTTACCAATCCTACATCCGATAGAGGGCCAATATACAATGTATACAAAGAAGTCAAGAAGTTAGACTCCAGAGAACCAAATAACCCTATTTAAAAAATGGGGTGCAGAGCTAAACAAAGAATTTTCAACTGAGGAATATCAAATAGCCAAGAAGCGCCTAAAGAAATGTTCAACATCCTTAGTCATCAGGGAAACACAAATCAAAACAACCCCGAGACTCCACCTCACACCAGCCAGAATGGCTAAAATCAAAAACTCAGTTGACAGCAGATGCTGGCAAGGTTGTGGAGAAAGAGAAACACTCCTCCATTGCCAATGGGAATGCAAGCTGATACAACCCCTCTGGAATTCAGTTTGATGGTTTCTCAGAAAATTGGACATCGTATTACCTGATAACCCAGCTATACCACTCCTGGGCATATACCCAGAAGATGCTCCAACATGTAATAAGGACACATGCTCCACTATGTCCAGAAAACATTTTCTAAAGCTAGACTTAATGTGTCACCTGAGATCGTGTTAACATAGCACTGACCATGAACTTCTTAAAATATTTGCATCCCTGAGGAATTTTTTCTAAGCCAAGTCTGTCAGTGTGTCAGGTTCTCATTAATCTCTGCTCCCTGCCCTTTCTGAGTTTCCCACTGACCTCTGGGTAAGCATTCTGTGTATCTGCCACTCAACAGGACAAAGGCAAACTACAAACGAACCGGTAACACTCTGAAAAACATGGAATTCCAAGAAGATCTCTTCATTTTGAACCTATTTTTTTTTTTGACAGCACATTGGTGGGAAAGTCAAGAGAGGAAGTAATGAAGAAATGTATCTTCCCCTGTTGTTGCAGTCATATAATAAACAATCCTTTCAAAGTGGTTTCAACTATATAGTCCAGATTTTAGAGAAAAGAAGACTTTGTATACAAAAAAGGAGGGTGAGTTTGCTGGACTTCCCATCAATATTTAAAGGTGATTATTAACAGAGTCCTTAATTTAATGGCTCTGCCAGTATATCATTGAATGATATGGCTTGGGTATAATTCTTATCACTTTCTTTAGGAATACAGAGATGGACTCAGGAATCTGAGAAGAACCACAGAGCTTGCTCAAGCCCTCCCTTGATGGGGAGGGGAATGTTTCTTAACTGGCTATGCAGAGAATAGCTACCTCTCAAGCTGCCAAGTGGATTTGAAGGATTGAGGTAGGCAACGCCTTCCATAATGGAAGGACTGTCAGATATCAACCCAGGAATCTTCACTGTCAGCTGCTACCCTGACCAAAGTTGTGAAGATTCATTAAGAGCATTGGAGTCAGGGGACACACCATTCCCTTCATCTTACATGCCACCAGTTCTGACCTTTACAATTCCTTTCTGAAGCCAGTCCCACAATACTAAGAGGAAGCTCCACTCCCAGTAACTCTAACAGGCTCAGGATCACAGGATTCCAGGAGCTTGATCACACCAGGATCTCGGGGTCTCAGAGGGAGCTTGACCCCCAGGAGTTCTGACACACCCAGGATCTAAGGATCACAGGATCCCAGAATCACAAGATCACAGAGACAGCTAGACTCTGAGGAGTTCTGACACAACCAGGATCAAAGGAAGGACAGACTCCAGTTAAATATAGCAAGGGCAGGTAGCACTAGAGATAATCAGATGGCAGGAGGCAAGTGAAAGAACATAAGCGACAGAGGCCAAGGTTACTTGGCATCAGCAGAACCCAATTCTCCCACCATAGCAAGTCCTGGGTACACCATCACACAGGAAAAGCAAGAATCATATCTAAAATCACTTCTCATGATAATGATAGAGGACTTTAAGAAAGACATAAATAACTCCCTTAAAGAAATACAGGAGAACACAAGTAAACAGCTAGAAGCCCTTCAAGAGGAAACACAAAAATACCTTAAAGAATTACAGGAAAACATAATCATACAGGTGAAGGAAATGAACGAAACCATCCAAGGTCTAAAAATGGAAATATAAAAAATAAAGAAATCACAAAGGGAGATCACCCTGGAGTTAGAAAATCTAGGAAAGAGATCAGGAATCATGGATCACCAACAGAATACAAGAGATAGAAGAAAGAATCTCAGGTGCAGAAGATACCATAGAAAACATTGACACAACAGTCAAAGAAAATGCAAAAAGCAAAAAGCTTCAAAACATCCATGAAATCCAGAACACAATGAGAAGACCAAAACTAAGGATAATAGGTAGAGAAGAGAGTGAAGACCTCCAACTTAAAGGGCCAGTAAATATCTTGAACAAAATTATAAAAAAACAAAACAACAACAACAACAACAACAAAAAACAAAACAAAAAAAAACTTCCTTAACCTAAAGAAAGAGATGCCCATGAACATACAAGAAGCCTATAGAACTCCAAATAGATTAGACCAAAAAGAAATTCCTCCCATCACATAATAATCAAAACACCAAATGCATTAAACAAAGAAAGAATATTAAAAAAAACAGTAAGGGGAAAAGGCCAAGTAACATATAAGGGCAGAACTATCAGAATTACACCAGACTTCTCACAAGAGACTATGAAAGCAAGAAGATCCCGGGCAGATGTCATACAGACCCTAAGAGAACACAAATGCCAGCTCAGGATACTATACCCCGCAAAACTCTCAATTACCATAGATGGAGAAAACAAGATATTCCATGACAAAACCAAATTTACACAATATATTTCCATAAATCCAGCCCTACAAAGGATAATAGATGGAAAACACCAACCCAAGGAGGGAAACTACACCCTAGAAAAAAGCAAGAAAATAATCTTTCAACAAACCCAAAAGAAGATAGTCACACAAACATAATTCCACTTTTAACAACAAAATAACAGGAAGTAACAATCACTTTTCCCTTATATCTCTTCACATCAATGGACTCAATTCCCCAATTAAAAAGACATAGACTAACAGATATGTAAATAGGACCCAGCATTTTGCTGCATACAGGAAACGCACCTCAGTAACAAAGACAAACACTACCTCAGAGTAAAAATCAACTTTCAACCAAAACTTACCAAAGCAGATAAGGATGGGCAGTTCATTCTGGTCAAAGAAATAATCTACCAAGATGAACTCTAAATTCTGAACATCTAAGCTCCAAATGCAAGGGCATATACATACATAAAAGAAACTTTACTAAAGCTCACAGCACACATCGCAGCCCATATAATAATAGTGGGAGATTTCAACACCCCACTCTCAGCAATGGACAGATCGTGGAAACAGAAACTAAACAGAGACACAGTGAAGCTAACAGAAGTTATGAACTAAATGGATCTAACAGATATTTATAGAACATTTCATCCTAAAGCAAAAGGATATACCTTCTTCACAGCACCTCATGGTACCTTCTCCAAAATTGACCATATAATTATCCACAAAACAGGCCTCAACAGATAAAAGAAGATTGAATAATTCCATACACCCTATCAGATCACCATGGACTAAGGCTGGTCTTAAATACCAGCAAAAGCAACAGAAAGCACACATACACATGGGAGCTGAACAACATTCCACTCAATGATAACTTGGTCAAGGAAGAATAAAGAAAGAAATTAAAGGCCTTTTAGAATTTAATGAAAATGAAGACACATCATACCAAAACTTATGGGACACAACGAAAGCAGTGGTAAGAGGAAAACTCCTAGCTCTAAGTGCCTCCAAAAAGAAACTGAAGAGAGCTTACACTAGCAGCTTGACAGCAAACCTGAAAGCTCTAGAACAAAAAGAAGCAAATACACTCAAGAGGAGTAGAGGGCAGGAAATAATCAAACTCAGGGCTGAAATCAACCAAATAGGTACAAAAAGAACTATACAAATAAACAACAAAGCCAGGAGCTGGTTCTTTGGGAAAATCAACAAAATAGATAAACCCTTGGCCAGACAAACTAGAGGCACAGAGACAGTGTCCAAATTAATAAACTCAGAAATGAAAAGGGAGACATAACAATGAAATATATCTTAATTATTCTGTCTGTTTAATATTAACAGTTGAAAATGTTAAAATCATGTTCTACAAATATTATGGAAATATTACTGATAATTTTTCTCACTATGCTTGAAATTAGCATTTTCTTAATGTTTAACTGCAAAGAGTTTTTGCTATTTTGAAAATTTTTAAATGTACTTAACTAATAAAATAATTTCTCTCCTAGAAACACTGATAATCTCTTTTAAGTAAACTGATTGTTAGACAATGTACACAGATATATAATGCATTTTAAATACTCTCTCACTGTGTCAGGTGGCATTATATAAGGGCTTTTGAATACATTTCTTAATGATTCATTTTAAATATTTTATGCTCTTTCACTATGCTTAATTCCCAAAGAATACTTTGTATGTTTTGAAACAATTTAGTATTCAACATTAGATGTAGGATTCTCAATTATGGATAGTATTAAATATTCATTAATGATATTTTCAGGGTATGAAAGAATATGAATATAAACATTGAACAAATATTTATGTATTATTTGATTCTCAAAATACTCAATATTATTAATATGTTTGATGTATAAAATGCATTTAAATAATAAAAAAGTTAAAAATAAATAAAAAAAATAAAGTAAAAGTAAAGAAAAAATAAATTAAAAAGTAAACAACTGAAAAACAAAAGGCATATATAGTTGCCCTCCTACTGAAGACAAAGTCCTTGGGAGATTCAGTTAGCAATAAGTATTGTACTTTCTGTCCTCAATTTCTAAAACATACCAATCAACCACCACCCAAGGAACCACATAATGACTTAGATTATTTTGTAGACCCAAGCAATTCAATCTCATGTGTAAAAGTATCTTTTATTCACCTGAAGAAATTATGATCTCCAAGACTTCCTGCCTCCATTTGCCAACCTAGGCCTAGTCCTGGAAACTTCTAGCCTCTGTACAATCTAATATAGGCCTAGAATGTTTTCAGCCTCTGAGACTTGGTGTTGAATAAGTTCATGCTTTCTGGTTGTTTCTGAACTCTAACAGGCTGATTCAACTCAGCTGTTCTGGCTCAAACTCATCTCCAAGCCGACTGATTCAATATGGCTTCTTTTCTGGCCTCTAACTGAATTACTTTGCTTGGCCTCATACTAACTTTGGCATTTTATTCTAACCTTCTGGCTCATTCTGTCTCCAACTGTCCTGATAAAACTGCCTCTGTGTGTGTGTGTGTGTGTGTGTGTGTGTGTGTGTGTGTGTGTGTATGTGTGTGTGTGTGTGTGTGTGTGTCCTCTGCTCCTCAAGTAGTTTCCCTTCCTTCTCTGTTCTCACAAGAGTTGGGCATATCGTATTCTGTCAAATCTTTCTCTGACTCATCTCTTTGACTGCAATTCAATTAGACATCACTTTCAAATATAGGTGCTTTCACGTACAAACTACTTTCTTTACTATAGTAGTACAAACTACTAGCTTTACTTTCATTGTTTGGGATTAAAGGTGTATACTAAGGGCATGTCTGTATTCTAGCCAGAGATTTTAAAGGTGTGTTCTAAGGCTGAGCCACACCACAACTAGAAGCAGGGTTTTCCAGTAAGCAACATAATCTCAGGCTTCACAGAGTGATCAAATGTCCTTCAATATTTATGTCTCTCCCTCAGATGTCCAGTCTGTACTCCAGCCTTTCTGATTCCCACCTGCCTACACAATATTCCCTCATGGTTTAGAAGTCAAATAAAATACTTACAAATAGGCTTCCTTTGTTCTTCCTGAATGACCAGCCATTGGACTTTATAACCTAAGACACTCCATCCTGAGCTTCAAATGACACACACTCCATGATGCCAACATTTGTTCCTCAGTCAGACTGAATCAAGTTCTCAAAAGGGTTTTCACAACCTCAAATGCTGTGACCCAGGCTGGGCTCCTCTATGATTACTCTGCCACACAGAGTAATCATTGTACCAGTTACCTTTTGTTATTGTAATACGACAATAGCCCCAGAAGAAACATATAGAGGAGACTTTACTTTGTGTCTTAGTCAGGGTTACTATTCCTGCACAAAACACCAATGAAGCAAGAAGCAAGTTGGGGAGGAAAGGGTTTATTCAGCTTACACTTCCACATTGCTGTTCATCACCAAAGGAAGTCAGGACTGGAACTCACACAAGGTAGGAACCTGGAGGCAGAAGCCATGGAGGGATGCTGCTTACTGGATTGCTTCCCCTGGCTTGCTCAGCTTACTTTCTTATAGAATCCAGGGCTACCAGCCCAGGGATGGGCCCTCCCTCCTTGATCACTAATTGAGAAAATGCCTTACAGCTGGATCTCATGGAGGCATTTCCTCAAAGGAGGCTTCTTTCTCTGTGATAACGCCAGCTTGTGTCAAGTTGACACACAAAACCAGCCAGCACACTTTGAATCATGGTTCTGAAGGGAAATTCCATGATGACAGAGAAGACATGACCACAGATAGCAGAAACAGAGTGCTAAGAAATTACATCTTCATCCACAAACAGAAAACAGAGATAATGAACTGAAAAGGAGGGGAAGCTATAAACTCTCAGCGTTCTCCATGTTGTACTTCCTGTAGCAAAGGCTGCACCCCCCTAAAAGCCCCATAACTCTCCAAACACCACCAGCATCTGGGGACCCAGCACTCAAATATGTAAGCCTGTGGGAGACAGTTCTCATTCAGACTACCATGTCTACTTTGCAGCTACTTCAAACCATAGTTTCCTGAACACAGTGGACCACTTAACTATCTAATATTGTTGTGATTTGTCGTTGAGGATCTGTTTATTTCTCTTCCTTTTGTTTTGACAGCCTGTTGCTGTGTAGCACCATCAGGCCTAGAGTTCTCAATAAAGTTCAGAGGGGCCTCGAACTCATGATTCTCCATTGTCACAATAAAAGATCCCTCTGTCACCCCCTATTCCCAACACTGGCCCCACACAGTCACTGATCTATTTTCTATCTCTACAATTTTCCTGTTCTGAATATTTCATATAAGTGGAACCATAGGATCTATGGTTCTTTGAGCCTACTTTCTTTTATTTAGCATAGTGCCTTTCAGGTTCATCTACACAAGAGTGTTGAACAGAACTCTACTCTTTAGTACTGATAAAAAGGATTATTTTCAGACTGTGCGTAAGGCTACATTCCTGTTTTTATGTGGGCATATAACAGGTTGAATTGCTGTTTCGACCTGTTTTCTTATAGTAAGATAATACTTCTACTGTCATTGCATGTGACCACTACTGTAGGCAGATGGTCTGCCCTGGTTCATCAGAGTTGGGCTTGGCCATGTGTATTGGTTAAACCAATGAGTTATCAGCAGAAATGAAGGTAGGACATTTTGGAGATGAAATCTTGGGTGATGTGACAGATTTTCCCAAGATGATCAAGTCACCCTTTTTTGACTTCATTTGTTTTAATTCCTGATTCCTCTACCAATCATGTTTAAAAGCCTCATTTATTCACCCATACATTTCTCTGAGTAGAGCTGTACTTTGATTGTGTGTAGGAGTGCATGTGTACATGCACGCATTGTATGACCCTGTATGTAAGTGACTTCAATAGAAGAAAAAAAACCCTCTCAACTCTATAAAGGCTGTCTTTCCATTACTTGTTTGAGACTTCCAAAGATTCATAAATCTTGAAGTAAATTTAGCTTTACAAAACCCAAGTCAGTAGAGAAATTATTACTCATTTTACTCTCTAGCTACAGTTATTTTCAAAATAAGGTTTATGTTAAGATTCAAAGAAAGTGAGAAGGCAGCAAAATAAATATAGTATAGATGCATTTTTGAAAATAAAAAGAAAATTACAGTGGCAAGTGACTAATTTGATTTTTAAGGCAAACTTTACCTTTCCACTAATGTATCTTTAACTTTTGATCTTCTATCCACTTGAAATATACTTGTTGGTATCATATTCTGAGACAGAAATTAGAGAAGAACCTTGCCCATAAACTGGAATTCAAAATATATCTGGGGAATTTGACTGAGTTCCTTAAGAAACAGGTGAAAAAAATACAAAGATGAAGGTATGGTTTCTTGAACTTACAACCGGGAATAGAAAATAGGAATTAATATTTTAATTAATAAATCAACAAGTATATTATTATTAATAAATTAATTTATTGATGAATCAATGTGTCATCATTAATAAATTTGTGTATTTATAATTGACAAGTAAGCTTAATATTTATTGAGAATGCATATGTAATTTAATTGTTATTAAAGACAAGAAATGTAGAAAAGTAAAGCACTTTGAAATGCACTGGGTGCAATAGCATTAAACTCAATTAGTAATGGCTTATCTAAACAGAAATTTGTTTTTCTCATATAAGAAAGTAGATAGATTGCTAGAAACAAAATAATAGACAAACAATTTCATGCTGTACATTTCTGTGGTCTTTTGGTCTTTCTTCCTTGTAGCTTCAATCACAGCATACCTTTCTCACCATACTCAGTGCTTTAGACTCATTAACTTATTTAGATTCATTATCTTGTGCAATTATGTCTTCATTTAAAGGTTACTTTGGTGAGAATATGTGCTAGTAGAATGTCAAAGTTTAATAGGTAGGAACATTTATGTATAGTATGTACAACTCACACTTAATAGGTGTAAACATTTTATATACAGCATGAACAACGAAAGTATCATGGGCTGGGTATAAAAATAAATTCAACATTATTTTTAATTATTTTTTATTTTTAATCAAGGTTTCTACATATTCATTGTCTTCCTGTTTTACTTGTAACACTGTGAATTTCTTAGTTTTTTTCTTGATGATCCAAGGTATCACTATAATATGTCTGAGTCTGAGTTCATTTTATTTACAATGTTCTTAACTTGATGGTTCTATAAATCTGAAAGCTTCTAAACTTTTTGGGGTTTTTGAAGTTTTCATTTAATTTATTCAAATATTGTTTCTCTTCTATATTTTCTGTTTCTAGAATTCATAAGAATATTTGAAACTCTTTGTTTCTATTTCTCATTACTTTTTTCAATTTTATTGAAAGCAGAGTTGATATGTGCTTGTCTAAGAAAAATCAAACATATATCAGTGAATAAGGGCCTATAAAATAAAAAAATAAACACTTTTTTGTGAAAAGTTGAGACTTTTCCATCTTTGCTTGATGTTTGGATGAAACTATGTTCTGAAACAGAGTGGAATAGTACTCAGGAAGATAGCACAGGTTGCTCATGGCTTTTCCACAAAATCTGGGATGGTATTCTCACTCCTGAGGTGTGTGGGATGCTCACCTGCTCTCAGTGGGATGCTCACCTGCTCCCAGTGGGATGATACTCACCTACTCTCAGTAGGATACTCACCTGCTCTCAGTAGGATACTCACCTGCTCTCAGTAGGATGATACTCACCTGCTCTCAGTGGGATGACACTCCCCTGCTCCCAGTGGCTCCTGCTGTTCTGCCATTTTGCCCACTTCCCATACTATCCTTCCTTGTTGATTTCTTTTCTGTTCCTATAATATCCTAAGAAAGTCCCTCAGCCCAAATGCTCATCTCAGACTCATTTTCCAACCAGCTCAATGTACTTAGTCACACCACAAATGGAGGGTCCTTATTCTAATAGCTACACTGTAATGTGACTGTCAACTGGTGTTTGTTGTCAGGCAAGAACTTAACATAGACTGAGAACCCAAGACCCTTGTAGTAAGTTGGACTTCCTTCGGACCCACCAGTGATATAAATAATGGCACCGTGGCTTTCTAATATGTTAAAGCTTAGGCCTTTTAGCTAGGGCAGTCTCCCAGCCAGCTACGTAGCAGAACCCTACTAATGCTGGCACTGTGTCCTACCATGTGGCTGGCTCTGCCTCTCTGGACTGCTTCGGTCTCAGCTCATTTCCAAGTTCACTAGCAAATCCCCCATTGCTTCTAGGCTAATGAGGAGCGATGATTGACTCTTTACTAAATACGAGGCCTGTAACAGGCTATAGAAATAACAATACCAAGATCCTGCCAGCATTTAGCTCTCTGCTGGTACAGAATTATCAATTGGATACACAGAGACACGCCTTTACACAGTGTACCCCAACGCCCTTGTTCCTTTCCATGTGGACTTAAGTTGTTGGAGTGCTTGTGTCCCAGGAGGGAATCGTTTAGTTCCAAAAGCAATTATCCCAAAAGATTCATGTGGAAGTCATGTAGCTTTTATGACTTAGCCTCGAAAATAACATCATACAACTCCTTCAACAGTCCTAAATATATACAAACCTAAGTGGGACTATAGATTCAACCTCTTAGTGGGAAAAACACCAGTCATGATATAAAAGCGAATAGAAATAGGAGATGTAATCAAGGCCTCTTAAAAAAATACAATCTATCTCACTCTATCCCTCTTTTGATGGAGTCTTTCCTGGCTACTTTGGTGGGCCACCCATCCATGCTGTCCCTCACAATGAAGGCAGTCTCATGACAAGGGTGCTCCAAAAGCTCAGGGTGGCCTACACAGCAGTATTGTGACCTCTGGTTACTACTCTGGCTCCTATTCTGTGTTTCCCCTTTTCAAAGGTTTTCCATTTCCAGTAAACGCATAGTCCTCTTTGTTGTTTTAAAGCTTGGCCATGTATTTCTTTTTATTATCATTTTGGTACTTGGCATATGACTGGGAGGTTTTAGTATTTCCTGAACCCATCACACTGAACATAATTTCCTCAGGCTAGAACTTTTACTGTCCACATTTTGCAGTTAAAGAATCCTAAGCTTAGAAAAGTGAAGTTACTTCCTAAAGCTTGAGAAATTGAAACTGGTTGACTCCAAAGTTATAGTGCTCTGGTCTTGCTCTCTTAGCAGATCTTGCCCACGTCACAAATATTGCTGGAATTAAATGAGACAGATTTCATCAGCCATACATATAAATCAACTCCACTCCCTTGTAATCACATCTCATATATGAAGAATTTTAGTATCATCAGTAGATATGGCTTATGAAACTTTTGATATCTTGAATCTAGCAGTTTCTTATCCTATCATTTCAAAAGATATATGTCATCATTTTAGATAGAGACTTCTTTACAAGGAAAAAATATGATTTTATAACTTGTAACTGGTACTTATTAGGCCGAAGAATTATGGATAACTTTCAAATAATGTTGTATAATAACGTAAAATTGTGTGCTTAGAAGACCAACAATTAACTTTGTAAGCTTCTCTTTCAGTAAGTTTTCAGAATCATTTTAAAAATTTGTCATTATTGAGAGTCAGTAATCTTCCCTTAAATTAGTGTGCACAGGCAGACCTCAGGGAACCAAGCCATCATACCTGTCCTTAAGTAGAAAGCCTGGCTTTATCATTGTTCTTCATGGATTAGTAACTTGTCTACACTGTGCTTACTCAAGGAAAAAATATATTTCAAATTTGTATAGAGAATCAAAGTTGTACCTTTATTTACTACCATCTTCTCCAAGTCATGATTTGAAAAACCTGTGTGTGTGTGTGTGTGTGTGTGTGTGTGTGTGGTAGGATTTTACAGTCATCTAAAATAACTTTTGTGATCATTCTGTTGTCAATGTCTGTTCAACTGCAAATTCTATGATAGCTAGCTAAAACCAGGTTAGACAATTCTGTTTATTTTATTCTCACACAAGAAAGGTAGTTGAGTCCAATAAAATTGGCTTAATGGCTTGCTCTATAAGGACTCTAGAACTGCTTCAAATTGATTCTCCTCATTTTCTCTGATCATCACAAATTGGCCACTGTTGTTCCACATAATTCATCCCCATAGAATAAGAAGGGAAGAGAAAAGGAGTCTGAGGGAGAGAATGGGTGAGAGAAGAAAAGAGAATGGCCTCCCCATTCTCTAGTCTGATTTTTCTTCATACAGAACCTAAGACAAAGCATTCCACACAGGCAGATGCAGGAGGCTAATTAGGGGATGTGATTATTCTGTTATAAGAAAAAAAAAAAAGCTCTAGGACATGAGCAGTGAGACAGAAAGGGAGGCAAAGCCACACTGTTGATGTGGCCAACACTCTAGGATACTAGGGGCCCATCTATCAGGTCTTTCTGGGGAGCCTCATGAAATGCATGCAATTCACCTCAGACCATGCAGCCCTGCGGATGCCTCAAAAGAGCTGTTTTCCACAGCTCCAACTTATGCTTGAAGATGGGCAGACTCCAGCATCCATAGCCTTCTAAGACTGAGGATTGAGAGAAGCCACAGAACAGGAGTGAGAAGTATGGCTCTGAGTCCCTGAGTGTAAGAGCATGCCCTACTGTTTGTCTTGTCCAACTCCAATGTAACAGTTTTTGTTTTATCTCATTATATTTTATTATTATCCCTTAGAAACCTGTGTTATTCTAATGAGAGACAGAAAAGGAGTGGATCCAGATGGAGTGGAGGTGGGGACAAACTGAGAGGAATACAGGAAGGGGAAACCACAATCAGGATATATTATGTTAAAAAAAATCTGTTTTAATAAAGATATATAGATATCTTTAAAAAGGGAATGCATTTATTTTGACTTACTTTTTCAGAAGCTTCTTCAGTCTATCATGGCTGTGGGTAGGGTTTTGACAAAGCTGAATAGTTCACATTATAGCAGGCAGGGAAGCAAAGAGCACAAGGATACTAGTGCCCAGCTGGCTTTCATCCTGTTTCCCTTCTGTTCATCCTGAGGCCCCCAGCCCATGGAATGATACCTCACACACAAATAGCACGTCTTTCTTCCTCATTAATCCTCTCTAAAAACACAGGAACACCCAGAATTGTACCCCAGGCACTTGGGTGCTCTTATAAACATGTTGAAATTCTGATCTCCAGTAAGCAAGTTTCCCAGATGGCTTAGCAGAGCATGCTGGGTGTCCCTTTCACATCCTACCTTCACCCATAGGTGACAAAATATTCAGAACACCACATATCTTCTTAAACAAAGGCTGAAAACTTCCAACCTCCTTGACAGTTTGAGTGGAGTGTGACTCAGGACTGGACAGTGGAATGTCCAGATTAAGTATGTTATACCTTCAGGGCAGGCATGAGAACTCTCTCTGAGGAAGAGAAACAGGAAAGAAAGAGCAATGCTGTAGCATGCGTTTTCCTTGTTCTGAGCCCAGTCTGCTGCTTGGATGACGTTTTCTTCTTATCATCGTGTCAACCTCTGGGAAAGGCATCATTGGCTCTGTGTTAGGACCTAGGACACTAATATTGACTCTTCCTAGCGAGTCTATTTCCCTGCACTTCAGGATGCTGTCCCCTCCCTTCCCTATCACAGGTATCCTATGTACTATTCCTGTTTTCTAGGCACTTGGTTGTAATAGTTGTTCACTTTGGAAAACAACAAAACCCAAGGGCCTAAAAGCAAAAGATCCATGGTTGGAGGATGTTTCTTGTCCAGAGAGATTTTTCTGTCAATTGAGTCAAGGTTAGATCTGGAAAAGAAAGGGGAAAGGGACAATGAGACTCTTGGGTAGGTGTGAAATTCAGTTATATTGAGGGAAAATTGTTGAGTAACCAGTCTCCACTTCCAGGTACTAGGAACAAATTGAATTGTGCCAGGTCCGTTTCTGGCTCATCATCTACCCAACTACCCCACCATCTACCAAAACAAAACACAAGCTACCAAAAACAAAACAAAACAAAACAACAAAAACAAACGAAACAAAAAAGCCCACAAAACACCACACTACCAATGAGCTACTAGGGAAGGGTATCCCGACGTGGAGCATGATCTCTCTGCTTGAGTGTGTTAAGCACATACCAAGCAAAAGCCAAAGGATAAAAAGCAAGTTGCAGAGAGACAGAAGCAACAGATCAACAGCGAAGCCCAAACCAGGCACTGACAGCATCCACCGGGACTGATGGGTAAGCCCTGCTGAGGGCAGAGCAGCATCCTGGGTTTCCTGACTGTCTTAGTTAGGGTTTTCTAGAGTCACAGAACTTATGGTAGTCTCTATGTAGTAAAGGGATTTATTGATGACTTACAGTTTGTAGTCCAACTCCCAACAATCAACTCTCAACAACAGTCACGGCAGCAGCTGTGAATGAAAGTCCAAGGATCCAGCAATTGCTCAGTCCCACAAGGCAAGCAGGCAAAGCAGAGAGAGCCTTCCTTCTTCCAATGTCCTTATATAGGTCTCCAGCAAAAAGTGTGGCCCAGGTTAAAGGTGTATGCCACCACACCTTTAACCCCAGATGACCTTGAACTCATAGAGCTTTCTATGTTAATCCTATGGGATTCGTAGCCACTATTCCTCAAGGTCTCCATGCCAAGATTCAGGTCAGAAACTTGTATCTCTCAGCCTCCAGATTAGGGCCACAGGTGAGCCTTCTAATTCTAGATTGCAATTCATTTCAGACGTAGTCAAGTTGACAACCAGGAATAGCCACTACACTGACTGAGCGATTCCCAGGCCTTCTCGACAGATGAGCTTCCAGCGTTTCCTAATGACCACAGGTATTTTAGACCATATGAAACAATAGTTGCCTCTGTTGAAAATGGCTCTTCTTTTATCTTTTTCCAAGAGCATATATATTTTTTAATACCTTTACCTGTTTGTGGTTTTTATTTCTCACTATCAGAGTGAGTTAAGGGTTTGGGATTGACCCTTTTGGAAGACTTTTTTTGTTTGTTTCTCGAGACAGGGTTTCTCTGTATAGCTCTGGCTGTCCTGGAACTCACTCTGTTGACCAAGCTAGCCTTGAACTCAGAAATCTGCCTGTTTCTGCCTCCCAAGTGCTGGGATTAAAGGTGTGTGCCACCACTGCCCAGCTGGAAGACGTTTTAAATAAACATGCTAGAGTCTAGAACAAAGGCCTAGTCACTGAGTCCACTTTCAAGAAGCTTAAAGAGCATGTGACAATAATGTATATTACAGGGGTTGGGGTGGAGTCAGGTTCGTAGAAGTAAGTCCCTCCTCCAGCCAAAGAGGCACTAGCAGAAACCAGCTGGGTATCGCTCTGTGAGCCAGGCAAGACACCTTGTCCACCTTAAAAACAATGTTAGCACACTGAGCAATGTGAACAATGGAGTGTTGAGTCTGGTTTTTAAATAGACACCTGGCCCTTGTGCAGAAACAAAGCAGAGGTACCACGTGATAGAAGCCTTAGATATAAAAGCAGCAAGGAGCGTAAGTAAGTGGCAATGAAAATTGATTACGTTTGGCTTATGGCTGGCAACCTTTAGCCATGGAAAGGAAGACGTGGGAGGATGACGATGTCATTACAGGCTGATGTAGAGGCAGGGAAAGCATGGAGATGCAGGGTAGACGCAAAGCGATGTGTGCTTCAGATGGAAGGAATTAAGAGGTCATGTCCCGTCACCCACATGGAAATGCCCACTACACACAGAAACAAGGCTGAAGTTTTAGAAGGGGTTCAGAGCAAAAGACAAAACTCCGCACGACAGAAGACGTCCATTGAGCTCTAGGTCTCAAACCCCTGAGGAGTACGTCCATGCAAAGTGCTGCATTTTGAGGGAAAGCACAGGACTTGTTATTAGGAAGGCCCAACAGCCTTTGCCAGTTTACAACGGGAGGAGAGAATGGATGCAGGACACTGGGGCTGGAGGGCTCAGGGACAACACCAGAGGGAAAGACTTCCCACTTGAGATGTCTGGAGCTGTACTTGCTATTTCAGGATCACCATGAGGATCATCTCTGTAAATCCCAATTAATATTTTGTAAAGGGAAGGGGACCACAATATGATGGCTTGCAGAGCTAGCTCAGTCACCTTCTGCCCCTAAACAAGAGAAACCAGTATCCATCTGTAGGATAAAATCCCCATGGAAGATGTGTTTATATCCTAAGGAGCCCATGACCTAGAACAAGATAAAGAAATGATGCAGTGTTGGAAAATACTTTGGGGTGGGGCATCTCTTTCACTTTGACTACAAGGGAAAGAAGAAATGAGATGAAAGGAATTGAGCAAGTTTGCATGTGGAAAGGTGAAGAGAGATTAGCCAGTGGGCTGGCTGTATCCTACGGGATGCTTCTTGTAACCACACTGGAGAGTGTGCAGTCAGAACGACAGATGAGGGGAAAGACTACTAAGCAGCCACAGGGAGCCAGTAGGACTGCCAACATAGGAAGGATTGTAAGCCTCAGTCCTGAAGCCCCAGGAGAGGAGCGAGAGGTACAGCCCCCAGCCCCATCGGAGGCCTCGTGTTTCCTAGAAGCTGGAAAGGCAGAGAGGTATCTGCTGTTCCAGCATCATTAAGGGAAGGAACTAAACACAGGCCATTTCTATTCCTTCTGGTTTGCTCTGTACACAGCAAGCAGATGCCAGCCCAAGTAAACTGCGCAGTAAAAATAATCGCAATTTTACTATGTTCAAGTATGTGAAGACACAGTATAGTCGAGCAGAAAATCCATAAAAAGAAGACTCGGACATGCATACCAAAAGGGCTCCCATGTTTACATGTGCAGCGAAGCCCTGGCTGTGTAATCTCAGCTAAGCTCAATGCCAGGCAAAAATCCTTGGGCCGTGGAGATGGAAGGTTGGCTTCATTATCTCAGGATTTAGTGTTACGTCAGAAAGTTCTTAAGTGGTATGGAAAATGTGTTCTCTCACACAAAAGGAACTTTCAAAGTTTGGTTCCATAACTGGTTAATTCAGTGACTCTGTGAAGGTGTCAAGAAAGTAGATTCTGGGCCGGGCGATGGTGGCACAGCCTTTAATCCCAGCACTTGGGAGGCAGAGACAGGTGGATTTCTGAGTTCGAGGCCAGCCTGGTCTACAGAGTGAGTTCCAGGACAGCCAGGGCTATACAGAGAAACCCTGTCTCGAAAAACAAACAAACAAACAAAGTAGATTCTTCCCCTTGACCATTCCCCATCCTCATCTATTTGACATGATCTCTCTCCTCACAGGACGCCTCACTGCTGTGTTGGAGTGGTAGTATCGAGCTGACAAGAGCACCCCCAAATGGGACAACTTAATATGATGCCCTTGTGCACCTCTGCTACATGAGGAAAACCGTTCACTCAGAGCCCCAGCCCTGAGCAGAGCTCTCATTGGCCAGATCGGATCACCTGCCTGCTTTTCAAATTAATGACTGGTGTTAGTTTCATCAAGCAGCTCCAGGAAATGGGGGGAAAAATCAATACCAGATAATAAAGAAGTATAGGGGAAATGACTTGACCAGCCAGCACTGTGAGGCTGGGCTTTGTGTTAGGAAGTGTCCTGGCTGATAATGTGCCAACCTGGCACAGGCTTGTATCATCAGAGAGGAAGGAGCCTCAGTTGAGGAAATGCCTCCATGAGACCCAGCTGTAAGCCATTCTCAATTAGTGACTGGTGGGGGACGGCCCAGCTCTTTGTGGGTGGTTCTATTCCTGGGCTGGTGGTCCTGGGTTCTATAAGGAAGAAAGTTAAGCAAGCCAGGGGAAGCGAACCAGTATGCAGCACCCTCCATGGCTTCTGCATCAGCTCCTGCCTCCAGGTTCCTGCCCTGTTTCAATTCCTGTCCTGACTTCCTTCAGTGATAGGCAGATATATATATGCAAATATTTGGCTTAGTATATGTATATACACATATGCATACATATATACATATACATATACTATGGTATATGTATATATACATATACTATGTATATATGTATATGTATACTATGTGTGTGTGTATGTGTGTGTGTATACATATACTAAGCCAAATAAATGCTTTCTTCCCCAACTTACATTTTGGTCATGATATTCCTTGCAGCAATAGAAACCCTAAGACAGCAAGTTAGTAACTTTGAGAAATCAGAAATGAGAAGGGAGTTCCAGGCCATCCACTGGAACCACAAAGGAAGTGCTAGGGATTTGACTTGCTTACTCAACCCGAAACCATCTTTCCATATAGAGTAAGTCTGACCTCCTTTTAGACCTCTTTAGATGAGTATTTCAGTCTTAGATTGTGGTGGGGCAGGCTTAATACACAGGCTTAAGTTGCAATCCTGGCCCAGAGGCATGCACGTGCGGAAGAGACTGAACCATTCAAGGCGACTGCTTTCTAACAGTACCTTGTGTCTCCTACGAAAATTGATTTCAAAAAGGGAGAAGAAGCTTCCCGGTGTAAGTACGATGAAGTACAAGGAGTGAGGTCACTGCCTACATTATAACCCATGAGTGATGAGCGCACTGCCCTGATTTGTAGTCTAGGCTAATCATTACTAAATTTATCCTACGGATTTCACTTTTGAACATAGGCAAATGTGGGCATCAATCCATTCTAGTGTCCTAAGCACAAACCTAAAAATATTTGCAGACAAAAAGGGCAAAGATATATCTGGTTAAAACTATAGAGCTGCCAAAATAAGTCCTTGTCTGCAGACCAGACTCCTCTTTCTGGGGGGAAAAAAAAGTTAAGATTTTTTTGGGAGGATTTGTTAAAGTAAATATTGTATCAACGGAAATTCTTACTCAGAATAAGTAAGGACAGTTAAAATTCTGAGCCATTCCACCTCCTTCTCATCGCTACCTAGCTGTATAAGACTCTATGGAAGTCATATATCTCATTTGCAGTTTTACTCCTCATATCCAAATATGCTATTTTGGTTGCCTATCTGGCATGCTGTCCTTCATTCTGGCGTCCAGAGTCATTGGGGTCTGGTTTATCTCACCATTTGCCTTTTCCCAATTTCTGTGTCCCTGTTCCGCCTTTACAGTTCCCATGCATCCACATTGCCACCTGACATGTTCCCTCCCCTCCTCCAGCCAAAAAAAAAAAATCTTGCTCTGTTTTCATGAAGGAAGAGGGTCTGGGCCACCTGTTCAAGGCAGCCTGCTGTGAGGCTCTCGATCCTGCTTCCTGCCCAGCGCAGGTGCCACCCACCTTGCACAGAGTTATACACGGTGCAGCCAGGACAGCAAGAGGGGAGCAGCACCTGAGTGCAGTCCTGACTCACTGCTCTCTTGATCTGTGACTTTTAGACATGTCCTTTCTACCCATTTACATTATCATCATACAGGGAAAAAAAGGCAGCTCTTCCTTCCCAGGCTTGTTGCAGATTAAGTAGAGTAATGCACACACAGTGTCTACACATATCAATGGAACAGGTAGAGCAAAGGAGTCAGAATGAACTGTATGTAGCTGGTACTTACTATAGTATCTTGCAAATTGTTCTCAAATTTCAGTCTTGTCTCATTAATCCAATTTAAATCCCTGTGGACAAGACCAGTAAAGCCAGAACCCTCCCTTTCTATTCCAGCTCCTCCATCAACTCCTGGTAAGGCTTCACCATGTAAGACTGGCAAGCTCACTGGTTTGGATCATAATTAAACTGTTCCCTAGTACAAGCTCATGTTCTTGCTGATGAACTGTAAGAGACACCAGGTCTTCAAGACTCATAGGCAGGGCTACTTGAGACACATCTGTTCCTTCCTAATGTTAGTAAAAAATGAGAATGAAGAAGCATGCACGGGGCTAGGGAGAAGGGACAGGGGTTAAAGTACTTGCCACAAAAGCTGATGACTCGAATTCAGATCACTAGGGTCCATATAAAAGGTAAACATCTCTCCAACCTCTCTCTTGTTCCCACTACCTTCTCACTTTAGGGTTCTGAGGGGTAGGGTCATTAGAGAGTGATCAGAGAGCAAAGCCCTCATGGATTAATGTTGTTGGGAGTGGATTCATTATACAGCAGTATCCCTTTATCATAGTTCCACTTTCCATGGTTCCAGTCACCTATAGTCAGTTATTCATGCTCCAAAGATATGGAATGGAAACTTCTAGAACTAGAAATTCTTCAATTTTGAGTTGCAACTCATGATTAAGATGAACTTTCAATCCATCCAGCTACATGTCCAGAGTCTCCCCCACCGTATTGCTACTCATCCCTTGGTCACCTAAGAATCTCGTCCTCTTTCCCCTTTCTTTTCCTCTCCATCCTCCTCATCTTCTTCTTCCTCCTTCTCCTCCCCCTTCTACTCCTCCTCTTCCTTCTTCTTCTTCTCTTCCTCCTCCTCTTCCTCCTCCTCCTCCTCCTCCTCCTCCTCCTCCTCCTCCTCCTCCTTCTTCTTCTTCTTCTTCTTCTTCTTCTTCTTCTTCTTCTTCTTCTTCTTCTTCTTCTTCT